>WURV02181643.1:0-13217 GCA_011762755.2 Epimenia babai
CTTATAACTCGACGGTGTTTGTGTTTGCTTGTTTATAATTACCATTGAAACCATAGATATACACAAATTACGCTTATTATACATAGAGGTGTGGGTTGCCGTGTTAGCCATGTCGTAAATACGAAAATACAAAGGTGACACCTTGTTGACTAACTATCGTAGGATTAACACAAGCTTTCGTATATCAAGTATACTTCATCAGGTGCAAATTTTCGTATTTACGCTTATTATTATTTTTTAAGGTTATACAGGATGTACGGGTTCTTTAGCTGTTATTGATATAAAATGAACAACGCGTTGTTTCTTTTCGGTTATTCCTCAATTTCTTCTCTCCTCTTCATTTCAGAAATCGGTTTACATATATAGTCACATCTGCTGAATACGCATGTCCTTATAATACACCAAGTAAGTGTAAGCTGATTATCCAATAGCGATTAAACACCAACATTCTATAATGGTGAAAGGAGTCGTGAGATACATGGGGAATAATAGGCTATACTTCGCTATATACTGTACTAATGTGTACAAGGGGAGACAATATGGAATTCAGTAAGAAAGTAATAACGGTTTAGAAAACTAATTATCTCCCTGCCCTTCGTTTCTTCCTATCCCAACCGCCCATTACAAGATAGGATGGACAAAACTGGACATGGTTGAGCAATTTCTAATTTCGGTAAATCTATCCGAACTTTTTTGGCGTAAAACTCAATTTTTTATCGTTTACAGTGTTTTTTTATCGTTTACTCGTATTTTACCGTATTGGCGGAAAGTTGACGTCGGTAACATCGTCCCATCAGAGGTACCTATAGTTTTATTATGTGTATTTCCCTTCAGTGGGTAACGTGCATTGTTTCGAAATACATACGGTGATTCATAATTATGTACCGACTTTCGTAATGAGAAATCAGTTCATATTATTATAAACGTCGCATATATGGTATAGGCAAGGACGCATGTCTTATTACGTCGCGTTATTAGTACGTTTCAAGATGGCGAGGCTAAGCGATGAAAAGCGGCGGTTTATTGCGAGTTTGATGGAGGTGGTCGATGGATCTGTACGCGGATCACTGGAGTTCAACATAAGCCACACATCGATTGTACGGATCCTTCATGACGATCTCCATTGTCGTGCCTACCGACTCGAGATTCTGCATGATCTGAAACCAGGTGACTATGCTGCACGAGTTAAAGCCTGCCAGGTACTGGGTGAGGTGCTGATGAACTTGGAGCGTGCCACGAGTCGTATTATCTGGCCAGATGAGGCTACGTTTCACGTGTCAGGCAGGGTGAGCTCCCACCACTGTCAGATATGGGGCGATGAGAGACCGGCAGCAACACGCGAGCATGAGCGTGACTCACCTAAAGCGTATGTATGGTGTGCACTATCTGGTACCAAAGTATACGGACCATACTCCCCCCCCTATAAAACTACTTACGCTGACGACTTTCTGGACATTCTGCAGCAGTTCTTCATACCGGAACTACTGGCGAATGGTATGGACATCGATACTCTGGTCTACCAAAAGGATGGTGCTCCTGCGCACTGTGCAATTCGCGTACGGGATTGGTTAACTGAGACCTTTGGGGTGAATTGGATCGGCCGTGGAGGATCACTACCTTGGCCAGCCCGCTCCCCTGATGTCACCCCTCTTGACTTCTTTCTGTAGGGATTCGTAAAAAATGGACTTTATACCACAAAACCGCACGATATAGGGGACCTGAAGCAGTAAACAGTGGAGCGTGTTGCTGTGGTAACACCCGAGATGCTGCACACTGAGAGCGAGAATCGCCTGCATAGCTGCATCGATGCTGGAGAGAGCCACATCGAGAAACTATAACTTATAAGGAATGTTATAGAACTGTACTAAGGACGTGACGTAATCAAACATGCGTACTTGCCTACACCATATATGCGACTTTAACAGTAATATAATTTTTTATTGCAAAAGTGGGTAGATAATTATGAATCACCCTATATTTTTGGCAGTGACGTACACGCTAAATATCAACTGCACGCATTTAGTATAAACCGTTGTAATTACAGAATATTTGTTTCGTAGTCGATATCGACCCGTAGGACCTGAGTATACAAAGTCCTGTTATTTATCAAGGTGATAAGAAAAGTAAACATCACGTGGTACGTTTGATTCTTAAGAACCTTATATATCCTATTATGTTATCTCCTCCATGTGACATAAACTGTAATTTGACCCTGAAACTACATAAACATATGTATGGCTTGGTGTTAGTTCTGTACTAAGAACTAAGTAAACAGAACGAACGAGAAGGAGGCGGTCAAACTGAACGTTATACATTTGCCTGCGCAGATAGAGATCGATAAAACAACCTACGCCTATATATATAGCGATAGACAGACATCGCTACTAGATATAAATCGACACCATGAAAAGTTGTTTGGTTTTGTTTCTGATTTTCGGACTAAGTCTTGTCAGCGCGGTAAGTTTTCCCTAGTGATAAAGCCTTATACTTCTTAGTTATTTTATTAATTTAGTGAAATTGCTACGACTAATTAAGGCCTAATACAACCATATAAACGCATGGGCTATAATACATCGTATGAAATATGGTTATCAACCCACAAACACGTTAATATAGAGATTGTGGCTTTATGAATAACCGGAGAGAAATGCATAGAAAAAAGCGATACGCACGGCCTCCCAAATACCGGTCTGGTCTTCTACTTCGTGAGCTATAGGAGTAGATGGTAAAAGAATCTAGGATATCCATGCATGTATTATGAATAGTTCAGCCATGTTACCAATAAATGGGTACCCGGACATTCGGACACTGCCGGTAAGGAAAAAACTGATATGCTAGCTAATTCAAGTCGCAGTAACAAGACTAGTGGACCTGACGTGTGGGTTGCCGTGTTAGCCGTGTCGTAAATATGAAAATACAAAGGTAACACCTTGTTGACTAACTATATAAGGATTATATATATCCTTATATATCCCTATATACGTATATCCTTATATAGTTAGTCAACCTGTGTATTTTCGTATAGTGGACCTGAGCCAGTTTCACCTATATCCAAATACACAATCACAACATCATGAACAATAAATGCGTTATGATACGAGTAGCCGTATTAGTTTTATAAAGCAAGAAAAAATGCAATGGTAGCAGTTACACCTTTTGAGACTAATTTATTCATATATGAGCTTTCGCTTATATGTTATGTGCTTCTTTGGGCTTATCGAATAAAATTAGTCAACATTGGAAGGGCATGAAATATAAGTCCAGACAAAACTGAGTCATACTGAATTGTCGAGATAACATGAAAAGGCAATCTATAAAAGAGAATTATTATAAGATGACTAAATAAAACGTGTTGTTATATTGTGATAGGTAGAAAAAATTGGGTCCTAATGTACATGAATAGCATAACGATCAGCTCTAGTGAGTAAATACAATAAGTGGCCGGTAAACTGGGCATGTTATGCCATGAACACAGAAGCGCCTCTGAATGGATGGAGAGGTGAAAGACTATACAGAATTATATTGCGGAATGAAATCCGATATAGAAATAGGGACTGTATGGATATGTATTGACGGCTAGTCTATAGAGATGAAGATAGAGGTGACGATACAAATAATTGGCTTGTGGCCGTTGATGCGTTTGCGAAGAGTCTGACCAGTTTCGCCGGTGTATACAGTTTGAGGCAATTTATTGCATGTTATGGCGTATGTTATGTTGAATGATGTGCATGAATATGGGCCTATAGGCCTAATGTCGAAAAAATGCGCTGTAAAGCACAAAGCGGACGGGTTAGTAACCATTTGCTTACAATTTACTTCATGTAGACTAGGTCGGGAAACTACAACTACAAATTAAAGAAATTTTGTCACTTTCACGTTAAGACATAAAATAGACTATAAATATTCTAACAAGACCTATACACTAAATACATATCTGCATTTAATGAAATTATCAAATAGCCTAAAACGTCGCCTTAAAGACGAAAGTCATATTCAGCACATATGAATATGTCCAGTCTATCGTCGAGCTCGACTTTTGTGCATTCCTAGGCCACTAAATAGCTCGGTCCAATCAAAAATATGGCTAGGTTCTTACACAGGACACGAAGATTAATAGAGTTGAACGAGCGGAGGTAAATTATTCCCTAATACCGTACCAAACACAACTGGCCGCACGCACGCGCACACACGCCCGACGTTGGCCATAACATATACCAGAAGCCTGCCAGAGAACATTTCAACGTCATAGAACATTCCATCGTCAATCTTCGGGTCGCTGTTTCCTAAAAGCCATCAGAAACAAAAAAACTAGACAGAAAAATATGCGAACAAAAAATCATTAATATACAGATAACCTTAAAGATCACGACTGAATAGAAATTTAGGAGTTTTGACTCACTATCAAGATTAATATTTTCTAATATTGCACAATTCCCTCGCTCTTGTTCACGCACCGTTGTTTGTTAAGAATAGGCTGATTACCAAGGTAATGGTTGTCTAGCCCATTATTTGCTACCATATAAATGTGGTTACCACAACAAATTGATTAGCCTTCCTCATACGGAGCGGGGAAAACACCTACTGTAGAAAACACCCACCTTGGCAGCCAATTGACCTTCAATTCACAAAACGTTTGGTTGCAAACGTCTGCAGACGGGCTACGTAGTTATGTGGCACACTCCGCGAAGTATAGTTGGTAATTTGGAAAATGTCCGAACAGAACCACACTGCAAGGGTTACCCAGACCTCCGTAGGCAGAGGGGTTTAAGTCGTTTTCTGTTCGAGAAAGGGTTATACCCTAACACAAGTTTATTTTTCTCCAAACCACATCATCACGTGCTATCACCACACTACATTTATACACACTATTTTTGTCTCTGTTATTTCTATACTTGTACATTCGGTATATCTATTTCTCCCATTCACCACTAGGTCTCAGGCCTTATGTGTCCATGACAGTGTACTTGTGCTGTATATAAATATGTGTTCTACTTAGTCCCACTATTTCCCCTGATGAAGCATTTCTTTGTCTGCGAAAGTTCGCGATTCAGTAAATCAGGTAAAGCCCTAAACAGATCACACCATCAACGCGACGATTACCTGACGACAAACGGTCCAAACACATTAACACCACAAACGCAACGAAAACGTCAAAGATTCACTCATCAATTAGACAGTTACCAATGTCACTCATCAGTCACCAATGTCACTCACCAGTTACCAATGTCACTCACCAGTTACCAATGTCACTCACCAGTTACCAATGTCACTCACCAGTTACCAATGTCACTCACCAGTTACCAATGTCACTCACCAGTTACCAATGTCACTCACCAGTTACCAATGTCACTCACCAGTTACCAATGTCACTCATCAGTTACCAATGTCACTCACCAGTTACCTTATTCTGACACACGCACACCATACAAAGAGATAACCTAAGGAAAACAATTATACCGGCATTGTAACGGGCCGCCTGGCCCACACAACGATTAGAGACACCAGTCCATTCTTAACTAACTCGCTACAGTAGCAGACTTTCCTGCATATTTAAGTATTTCACGCTCTTCTGCAAACTGTCTGTAGACCATGTCGTCGATATACATAATATTACAGATATTACAAGTACGATGGATTATAACTGAATGGTTGATTTTGCTTGTTCGCTACATTTTAGTTTAACGGTAAATGGGGTAGCCATCGTTGTTCTAAAAATAACCGGAGATAAATTCACAAAAATCTAGTCTCTGTCTGACTCGAACCTGACAGATCCAGATAACCGATAACCGATAAGGTGTGCTCTACCAGGTTTTTCGTGAATGTCATTCGATTACAGGTAACTGGAACAAGTTGTACCACGAACGATGACTGCGACAGCGGATGCTGTTTGGGTAGCCGATGTAAAAACTTACGCCGTATTGGTGAACGTTGCGTCGCTGCGTTAAGAAATACCACGACAAATGGTGAGTGATTAACATACAGTCTCGCGCCGTTAGTCCGAACGGCTTGGTCCCAAACAAATTCGGCCATTCTAACAGAATATCCGATTGAATGAACCACGAGGGGAAAGGAGAGAAATTTTTGGCAAAAGATACACGATAATACACGCATAAACCATTACTTACATTGTATTTTATATTATGCCATTACATGAATATCAATCATACCATATCAAATAAGAATAAATTACTATTTCTAGGCAGTCCGAAATTACTTATAACTTAGTCGTCCGCTGCCGTGTTGTATTTGTCGCGTATAAAATATCAATAGAATTCTCAAAAACTGTGAAAAATCTGTGAAATCGGTGGAGGAATGTCCAGCGTTCTGCTGAAAACTATAAATTGACAGCGAGATAAAACAAAACGATTTTTGAGCGGATTTATCACGCGAATAAAGATTATATAACATTTTGAGTTATATCCAGCGTCGTGTAGCTGCAGGCGGAGAAAGGAGAGAGATGTGGGCATTATTTACTTCTATCATACTGTCAATAACAATAATTCACAGGAAAAATCGCACTTGAAACTTACGACCTTCTAATGACCGTGTATATAATTGTCACCATTCATGTAAGGTAGCCAGGGTGGATCATGACTAGCAGTGATGCTGTAAAAGAGTTATCATGTCACCTGCATATATAGTTCCCAGTCTTTACCTGTAGTGCTGAGCAAGCCATACAGACATACTCCGGACCTCCGTATACCGTATTAAGGGCGCGTTTACTTATCTCGTTGTGTATGTGATCGTAAAAGGGGTTAACCAATGTGTATGCAATCTATGTGACGTAATTGTAGGTTTTCAAGGCGCGATGTACGAACGGCCGTCTAACCGTTACACGTACGCCTGTCCGTGTCGCGCCGGGCTGAAATGTGGAATATACACCATGTCGCCAACTGGGAGATGCGAAAATTAACCGGCAAACGAGAACGATCGGACTAGTTATTAAGGCGGATTTATGGCTATTTCCGACTGATGTCGAGGTTGTGGGATATATCTCACCCTCCGGTCACCGATTTCAATAAATTGTCACGTCAAACTAAATAGTGTCGGTTACTATCGAGTTTTTTGGGGACAGTAGAACTACTTTATCCAATGTTACGTATAAGTAAACTGATTATAAACTATAATTCTTGGCTTGGTATAAAGTTAGGCTATCTGGTTAACTCAACGGATTAGCCCGTCAGCGGTTTATAAATTAGCACCGAACCACCTTGTGTTCATTTGATAAGAGGTCGGAGTCACCATCAGGAGAACATCGGAAGCACAGCAAAGTGAGGGAAATGCACTCACATAACTACATACCTGGGGTTACCCAGACCCCCATGGGCATACGGAGTTAAACCGGCTATTACCGGAGGCAGGGTGAATACTGGGTAGAGATGGAATCATTCCGGGGTTTTCTGGAAGTCCACCCATCTAATCACCATGCCTACTCATCGCCCTTCATCAAAAACCAGTGGATGTGATTAAGTTTGCCACGATATGTTTATGTAATTGATACCAAAAGCCTACCATGGTATTGAAACACCTTGAGTGAACCACACGACGGGGTCATGAATCGGTGTAGAGGAAGGATTGATAATAGACTGAGTACACTGTTCATCATGAACACGTGAACCGTTCATTCATTGTGACATTGTTGTGACCAGTCGCAATGGAGCTATACTGTGTGAAATCAGTGCGTTTTTATGTATTGCTGTATAAAAAATGTACGAATGATGGAATGGCATTACGTTGTTTAGGCTGGTAATCTCCCTTTACAAAGGTAACCAAAGGTGGTTCGGATGATGTTAGCGGAGTAACTCAGATTCATCTATGTGTTATTGTCAGCCCTTGAATAGGTTTACACATGTCCACACAGTTCTAAAGTTATATAGATATGTTTTTGACACATAACGGGTGAATGCATTCGGTCGTGGTCTGCAATTTTATGACATCAGATTGGGCCAATCAAAATGGCAAAGTAATTCCAATACAAGAGCTAATAAAATATTTATATCATTTAAAATAGTAAGTACACATAAAATTGTCGCATGTCTAATTATTACTACTGCTTGTAGAGTCATGGCGTTGCTTGCGTCCTGAACTATCCCTCTCATCTTCTGAACTACTGCTCTCAGAAGAATGACTATTTCTATTTTGTGTGCGTGGATATTTGTTTTGCTTGTGACTACCATGAGTGTATTCATAGTTTCCCCTGTTGCTCCTGTTATCTCTTCGTTTCACCGTATAATCTCCCCCTCCCTTCCTTCTACTAAAATAGTCACGTTCTCTAGATTCACAACTCTCAGATATCATTTTAGCGTTATCATCATGCCCATGATAATCACTTGATCTATTATCATCATCTCTATCACCACTTGAACGTCGTCTCCTAGTATTGCTATATCTATCAGTATAATCTGAGCGATCTGCTCTTCTTTCATCTCTATAATCTTTGTTACTCCCCCCTCGCCGATCATGCTTATTTTGCCGCTGACCTTGACTGATCTTAGTACCAGAAATGACTTTGTCACTACAACCATCCTCATCTCTTCTTCGTGTTTCTGACTCCACTCCTCTATCAGTGTTACGACCTCTCTTAGATTCCACATCACCAACGTTGATTGCATGCCGGTAACCATGACGATGACGGTCATCTGAAGAATCGTCACTTTCACATGAGCTAATCTTCCTTGATTTGGATGTTTTCTTTGACAAACTTTTTTCATGGACATCATCTATGAACAAAAATATTTAGAACATTTTAATAAATAGGTACAGCATCAAAGAAAACTAAAATTATGTACAATTTCTTTAAAATACAACCAAACACAGACACAATGATAATGATAACGCAGTGAAAAAAGTGTGCGAGCAATGCCTTTGTATAACAGACGCCTCTGTTTAACAGACGCCTCTGTTTAACAGACGCCACTGTATAACAGACGCCACTGTATAACAGACGCCACTGTATAACAGACGCCACTGTATAACAGACGCCACTGTATAAGAGACGCCACTGTATAAGAGACGCCTCTGTATAACAGACGCCTCTGTATAACAGACGCCTCTGTATAACAGACGCCTCTGTATAACAGACGCCTCGGTATAACAGACGCCTCGGTATAACAGACGCCTCTGTATAACAGACGTCTCTGTATAACAGACGCCACTGTATAACAGACACTACTGTATAACAGACGTCTCTGTATAACAGACGCCACTCTATAACAGACGCCACTCTATAACAGACGCCTCTGTATAACAGACACCACTGTATAAGAGACGCCACTGTATAAGAGACGCCTCTGTATAACAGATGCCTCTGCTGTGCATAAATGTAGTCTCATGCCATTATTATAATAATTATAACGACTTGTTACCAGCGACTTAATGAGCAGTGTATATCTACGATGAGCAAACAACACACGCTTCATCAAGTAAATATTCAGCACTGTAAACAGGGGCATTTATACAATGGGCACATTTATAATTACCAAATATTGATGACGATATACTAGAAATTTATGAGAATTGTATTTTCTTAGGAATATGTAAAAGGCAACTCAGACGGGTCCCCTTCTACTGTAGGATACCTAAAAAAATGCTAAAATGACTACTGTTGGAATTACTATATGCTGTTACTATACTGATGTATCTACTAAAAATGTAATATACCTAGTCCCATGACAAGAAGGTAAAATAATTAATTAACTATTAATTCATCTTGAATTACCCAAGGGGTGAGTTTTGCTCTTGGAAGATTTGCCTTTAGATTTCTTCACTTTTTCCTTGTGACCCTTTCTTTGCAGTTTGTTCAACTTCCTACAACGGAGCATGCAACCTAGTTACAGTTCCAAACTGGATATACTGCGAATTCACTCTTAATAAGGATCACAAACCAACAGAATAGTTCAGATGGCAGAACACCTTTAAGGTGACCAAAAGTATTGAAAATACTATTCAGTAGGAAAGTAGCAATTGAAACTTTGTTTCTTGTATCACTAATTAATATGCCATGGGATAGAGAAATAGACAGGTTGCTGGTGCCTGGTAGAGAACTGCCAACATTTACTGTGAGTGTACACCGAAATTGGTACACAGTGGACAATGTAAGCTGAAATTAGAGTCATTAGAATGTCACTGAAAGTCGTGATATTTCATAGTGAGATAACCTTCGTTCATAACCACACCAATGACTGCAATAGCCAATGGCCTGTATGGTGTATGCATTGTTGCTCAATCCTTTAAATCTGCAATGGGTAACTAACAGAAAACTGCCATTATCAAAATTGTCATACACAAGGGCGAGTAATTAGGTCATACTTGAGTAATTTCTTCTTCTGTTTGGGAGTGAGTGACTTGAGAAACTGGACTTCTGGATCATTGGCATCATCGTCTTCATCAGCTTGGATCAGTTGCTGAGAACAACCAATGAAAATGACACATCACACAATCACACACATATAAGAGTAATGTTCAACACTTATATAACACGGAAAAAATACTGCCAATAAGCTTGTGAAATGTCAGTTAGATATTATTTTGGGGGAAAATCAGTAGATAATTAAAAAGGATGCATGATTTTTACTTTCCCAAATCAAAAAATTGTAGTTATAAAAAGATGAATCAATATCGAGGCTGGGTTGACAGACAGACTCTGAGAGAAATATTAGGGAATAAATGATCACATTAACTCAATTTTTTTAGAAACCATCTAGAATATGTCATAAAAAACAAGATGTCCGATGCCACACCAAAAAAACGATTTTATAGAAAAAACAAACACCCAGTATGATACACTCACGGAACTACCTGAAGAATGACTTCATTAGATAAATAGTACAAGATAACTGAAGATACATTACTGATATTTTATATAATGTCTATACAAATCTATAGAATAAAAGATTACAAGTCAAGGAAGCATAACATGAGATATAGAATACTATATCTACTGGTGTATACATAGACAACATGTGAGGCAACATCTCAAAATGAATTGCAAGTTGCGAATTTCACTATGACGCTACAGCCTAAAATGGGACATCATGAGAAACTTTGGCGATTTTTCATTTTTCATGAAATTCATTCACCAATAATGCTTTTTAATATGAATAAAATTTTAATTAAATACACCGCTTCAAGAATGAAAATTTTTTTCAATACGATGAACCTATCACAGAAATAGACGATGTTAATTTAGTGCAGAATGCCGATGCAGAAATGAAGAAGTGGATGAATTCAGATGTAATGATCGAGTAATGATCAATCATCTTACACTGCCTTTGATATTGACCACATTAAGACATGTCACTTTAAAATACATGAACTGGACCAGAGAGTGAGTAATGACTGAGGAATCCTGGCGTTGAATGGCTGCCCATCCTCTGAGCGGCGTTGAGACCGTGTCCAGTCACAGAAAGACACAAACCAAGCGTATCTATGATATATACACACTTCACTATGGCATCAACGCGGGTAGTGGCATCCAAGTATTCATCCCGCGTTGTGGGTGAACAACGTACTTTGCCATATTTTTAAAAAGGCCACCATCTTATGGTATGAAGTCTAATTGACAATGCTAAGTGCTGCTAAGTATTAAGTGTTCGCCTAAACAGGCCAATACAATGTGGTAAGTATTCTTTACATCGATACTATAAACTCTCTATAATATTATTGTGTTGATTAGGACTTATTTGGGCATGTTGCCTCACATATATACATATGTGTGGCTTGCCATGATAAGAGTATCGCAAAATATGAAAGATATTTTTTATCAACTAATTCTCAATCAGAATTGTGGAAGACATGCAATTTTACTCAAGTTTATAAATTAAAATTCTGAAGAAATGTTTAACCCACTGCGGTCGTATGTTCCCGTGTTCCTGTAGTTTTTAATAATCAAACATCGTTTTCGATAATTATTTCCATAGGTCCAGGTGTAAATTAGTCTCATTTAGTAGTTAAAAACGCGTTACTTCCCATTTGGGATATATTGACGATCATGGTATTCTGTTGGATGACAGAGTATAACGATCACAAACATCACATTAAACAGTAAGCCCTTAATCCAGTCCCATTGTACGCGTATTTAGTCGACCTAAAAAACTAACGTCGTTTTTCGAGTTCGGGTCGAGTGCCTTGCCCAATGCGCACGCCTTCATCGCGTAGCCATTTTGTTTCATGCCATCCAACAGCTGGCTCGTGCTGCTGGCTGATGCTGAACATAAACAAATGAAGCCTCCAGGTATTTATGACAGACATAAATCAGCTATAATCATTATGTTAGTGTCCAAAAAAACATGAATATTGAAATCACCATGGCACACCCTCTGAAAAACTTCATAAAACAATGTGAAATATTAGACAAATTGGGGGAGGTTTTCAGCCCCATCTCGAAAATGTCTCGAAAATTAGTTGCTTTTACGATAATTCAAGGGGAGTAACACTACTTAACATCATTTAATTGTCCTTTGAAATATATTTATGTAATACTCTAGCCACTAAAAGTCTAGTATGAAGTAAAAAATGTACATAATTTTATAACTTACGAATCACAATTGCAAGTAACACATACAAACTTGGTACCAAGTTGGTTATGGCACCAGGCCCGTTATCTGGAGGTCTCAAAAGGGTGTTAATATTGAAATACGGGGCATGCTTTAGTAGCTCATGGAGTTCATGGAGCGGGAGACAGTTATCTGAGGGTCGTGGGTACAGTTCCCACCAGAGCCAACATCTTACTCTTGCATTTCTCTTCTGTTACTTATAGAACCACTACAAGTACTGAACCACTGTACCACTACCACTATAACCACCACCTGTCCAGCTCCCCCCAAATCAACTGTAACTATGTTGTAACTGAGGTTGTATTGTAATGGTGAGAATAAAATTCCTGAAGGAATCGGCGTGTTTATGGATGTATTAAGTAGCTGGACTGGTTAGGAGAATGAACCAAATGTAGATGGGATGCGATATTATTCAATATGAGAGAATACAAGGAAGGTGTGTGACATACATCGCATTGTAATGGTGCAATAAATACGAGTAACAATGCTAAGTGTGGGTGGATGAGAACAATAAACAGGAGTAACTGTAGTAAAAGTGTGGATGGATGAGAGCAATAAACAGGAGTAACTGTAGTAAAAGTGTGGGTGGATGAGAGCAATAAACAGGAGTAACTGTAGTAAAAGTGTGGGTGGATGAGAGCAATAAACAGGAGTAACTGTAGT
>WURV02181654.1:0-13216 GCA_011762755.2 Epimenia babai
CTGCCAAATGGCAGACCTCTGCGATAAGCGGTTTTTGAGAAGATTTTTTAAGAAAATGTTAACATCGGACGGACGGATGGACGGACGAACTCCGATTAGAAAAGCTCACCGAGCATATGCTCAGGTGAGCTAAAAATCAATGATACTCTTGTTACCAACTTCAACATTTTGGAATCTACCCATAATAATGGCGATACTCTCAACAGATATTCCTGAAAGTTAATAGTACTGTAATAAACCATTCAACCATATGTCATAACGCTACGTTCGACCATTTCAACCAATTTTTAAAAAATACTATAGCTACTCATACCAATCATCACTGTAATCAAAAGTTATCAGGAAGATCTACATAAACACTGACAATTTTAACTCAGATCTCACCAGCATCCTCGCCTCTATGCCACCAGCACTGGAAATGCTGAGGGACTGCTAAGTGACATCAACCACATGCTCTCTGACACTCTTTAAGTGATGACTAAACGATGACCCCGCGAACCACAATCGTAGTCAACACAAGAAATCATGACTCCACATCGTGCACGTCGTATGGCAGATAAAATGGAGGAGTAAACTAGATGTCCAAAAACGCAATATAAAACTGCAATTAACATCTTTAACTACTTCGTCAAAGATGCCTTAATTATTGATGTATTACTACAGCAAATTCATCTCTTATTCACAACTATCTCAAACGCTATTCTTCCAGAGCTTTAATACACTTAATATCAAGCCTGACTGCCATCACAATCTATACGCTAACCACGCTAGTACTGAGCAACCCAATAAATTTACTGACTTTTTGACCAAGTGGAAAACCGCAGGAATGAAAATGCAATTAAATGCCCTTCGAGTGCCGATCTACAAACTCACCCACCTGTTATGCAGTGTGAAATTAATGAAATCGCCAAGGAACACCCAATAAAAATATTATGTGCTGACTCTGTACCTAAAACTTAATGAAACGCTGGGAAATTTGGGGAAGATGTTAGTCGAATGGTAGGAGCACTGGACTCCTAAAGGTCGCGTGTTCGAAACCACCCACTTTTCTGCGGTTATCCTCAGCAAGTCATTTATCTCCCATTGATGGAGTAAACCCATCTCCAAAATAGGTAGACGCTAGATGTCATCTTTGACGGGGTCATACGTGAGTGTTGAAGGTATTGTATTGTATGATACATATAGCTGCCATAAACATTCATTGTAAACGGCACTGACAGCCTTGGCTGATACTTGTGGTCAACGAATGTTGTACCATGCTTTTACCTTATCCAGCTTTTCTGTTCTTCTGATATATCCGGTATGATTGATCAACATTTCTTTCAGCTGACGCTCATTCCCACAGACAATGATGGCAGCCATCAGCATTCCATTATTGAAAAAGTTCAATCTTGATCGCCATATCTGAACTGATCATCAACCCTTTTCCGATCTAAACCGCTTCTTAAAATTACTTTAACGTGCAGCCTGTCGCCAACTCACTCGCTACCTCACAATCAACCCTCTGCTTTCACCTAGATAATCTGCATACAGACAAAACTTTAGTGTCGAAACTTGCTTTTTCTGTATCAGCAGCATCATGAGAAAAATACGGATAACAGAGATCCTGTCATTATTATTTGTATACCACTCCCCTTTGGTGTGGTAACATCATAAACATGGGCTCGGCTATGTTTTATGTTGAGACTCAACTCTGGCTTCCCATCAACACTATCCTCAATCTATCGAAAACTCACTTATTCAACACTGCTTAACGCAAAAAAATCTGTTTCTCCAATTTAAATCTCTCACCTTTGAGGGATTATCAACATATATATCTCTACTTCTGTATTCTCTATACACCCTGATGAACTAGTTGTGGTTCTCACCTTTCTTGTCCATCTTGAAAAGACTCAGTCTGAATCTTTTATTTCTAGTTACCAACAGTACTTTTAGTATTTCTGTGCTTTCTTTATTACTGCAAGTGGCTTTACCGGCGCCTGCTATAGAGCTGCCAACCCTACTGTGAGTCCTCGCAAACCGTCATTCAGGCTGTGCAAGTGGGTTTAAGGTGCGGGATATAAATGCCTAATTTACTTTTTATTACAGTATGACATAAAAACCTTTACATAATATTTTTACTGTGTGTAACCTCACTTGTATTATACTGTATATGATTGTAGATAATGTAGGTAGATAAGTAGACTAACAATAACATTACAGGTGAGGCTATTCTGTGTTTACTGATGTAGAGTGCGGATGACAGCTAAACCAAAATGTATACTTAAAATTTGAATGAAATCCATTTCATTTCAGTAACATCTTACAAACAAACGAAGGTGAATATTAACACAAGCTTTAAAATATACTTGCATCGGATTGTTACTGGTATACTAAATCTTGTTCTTAAACTTATCTTAGTATGAGTATAGCCGAAGTATGGGGGGGGGGTCATTAGAAGTAGAAAAAAACTCACTATATCCCCGATTCTGGTTCCATCCACCTGCCCCTCGTGATCTACCACGAAAACTCATTCTTGCTTTTACACAATGACAAGTACACGCGCATTAAGGTACGTCAGGGAAAACCTAAGTGAGGTGAAATTATACTGGGCTAGGAAAATTCGATAATCTACAACTATTTCCAGAAACACGAAACGGAAACTAACCTAACGCAATCTAGTCCGCAATCGCAATACCTTACAAGGTAGCCAAGACCTTGGATGCGATTAGTTATCTGTCGTGCGAATCCTTGTCTGAACGAAGCTAGATTGCAAATAACAGTCATATACATATATAAACGAGCGAGGGCTAGATATCTTGAACACCGATGGCCATATATGAACTACGGTTCTATGTAAAGGACACATGGAGGGATTTTTCGGTATAAATATCTCCCTAGCTTTGCCGCAATAACTCCATAAACTCAAATGCCTCGAAGTGAAATCGACTCGAAATGCGCCTTGGTCCATATACAGTATAAAGGTGTGAGGCCTAAATATCTAGAACTCCGATAGCCATATATGAACTACGGTTTTACGTAGAGGACACATGGATGGATCTTTTGGTATAAATATCTTCCTGGCCCACTTCCTAGTTGCGCCGCAATAACTCCATAAACCCATATGCCTCGAAGGGAAATCGACACGAAATACGTGATGTTCTAAAGGTGTGAGGGGTGGGTATCTAAACCGATGGCCATATATGAACTACCGTTCCCTTGTGGCCTATTCCATATGTGGTCAATTAATTTCGGCCAATGGATATCCAAAAATGAGGAAATTTCTCCAAAAATCAGGTTGAAAGTCTGGATGGTTATTCAGCACGCTGCACTCTAGGGAATGCTAAGCGTACTTTTACTCATAACCCCTTGTTCGGCTACGAACCAGTTGGAGGGGACCACGTGGGTTCTCTGGTGCACGGGATCGGGCTCGGACGTGGTGCAGTCCGGCGGCAGTTGGATAGTTGATGAGTTCCAGGGGCTGCTCGTGTTCTCATGTTGGCATGTTCTCGGTTGGGCTCGCCATTGACAAGAAAATTTGGCATGTAGAGAGATCAGGATAGAAAATGAGTTGGAAATAAAAGTACAAAATGGGGAGGGATGTCGCAAATCAGTTTTCTTGTAGGCGCTTGAATCTAAGCACACGTTATTTTTTTTTGTCTGACACTGTGCATATATCAGAGCAGTGCTGTAATATTTTTAGTTATATTTTCTTTATCTGTGATCTTACTATGTGTGCCTATTTTATTCCCGATTCATTCATGGTATACCGAGTTCGATTTACAAATCTACAAATTTACAAACTGAGCTAATGTGCAGTAAAATGTTGGTACTGGTGTATGGGCTTGGCTTACCATAGCCTTGAGTGGTCAAAATGAGAAACATGTACGCTTCACTCGTCAACAAGACCCAAGCTCCAGCAAATCAACTAAATTTGTGTTCATAATGCATTATACATATATTTTAGTGTTTTATTTTATATGAAATGGGAGATCATTAAGAGGTTTATAGTAGTAGCTATAGGTATATTGCCATATCACCGCATTTATCTGGCGACTAATTATGCAATCATTGTAACGTCGATGTATATTTATTTGCTTTGCATTTAAATTTAATTGTTAATATAAACCTTCTTTGTGGTTTCACACGGACGTGCTATTTCTGTGGCAAACAGCCTCGTCTAACCTGAGGGGAAAGCAATTAGTCGAGAGATAACTCTTTACTGCACTCAAAACTGAAAGATCTTGGAATGGAAATTGCTTAACAGTTAAATTTTCTGCGATGATCCTCAGTAAGTCATTTATCCTCGATTGCTGATGTCAACCAGTCTCAAAAATGGGAAGACTCTTGATATCATCGCTGGTGATATGCGAGTATCGCATCTGAGAGCCTTGGCTGATAGTTGCGGTGTATAAATGTTGTTTATTCTTACATCGATAATCAGCAGAGCAACAGCACCACCATGCACCAGCAGTGAATACACTAGAGTATGTTAATACTTTATAATAAATAGGTTAATTCTATCACTCTCTGTTCCATGTAAAACATGCTCAAAGAGCGCTTCACAGTAAAAAAATGAAATTTACTTAGCTTGTTTTACTTGTTTTGTGTTCATCGACTAAGACGATAGAGTGAATAGATATGCTTGGAGCCGTTGCTATAAATACAAAAATGTGTCGATAGTCAGCTACAATTTGTCATATTTCACAAGTCGCTATACTACTTGCTGATCTCTCAAAGTCAATGCTGCAGAGCGCGCAGCGGACTATGCCAGCGATGCGCGCTTCTATTTTTAGAGACGTTGTCCCATCTTGAAAATTGCGGGCTAGGAATGAGGACTCACTCCGACCGGATACCGCCTGCTTGTCATATTTTTCCCTGCTGTGAGCACAGACTGACTTAGAAACTGTCTGATGTGTATAGAGCGGTTGCACCAAGGTCACGTGACCCCCTAGCAACGCGTACGCGCCGCCATCTTTGAGTACATGTGAAGTGGAGAGCAATCTTTGTTTTATCTTCTACCATAACGATCTAGTGATTAAATTTAGTGTAAAATGAGGAAAAATAACGGAAATGATTCCCGCACTTATGTGGAATGCTTGGACAGCGATAGTAAAGCTAGATATATGTCGAAATGCGCGATAATAGACGGCGTGGATCCGTATGAACTTGGCATCCAGCATTGGAGCAAAGATGACAGTTTGTGGCCGAGTGTCAATTACATAGATATTGTTAATTATTTAATATATTCCGTCAGTGCCTACACGATGGATGAATTGCGAGCGTATAAAAGTTTAGAGGCATATAACCAGTTTGTATCCGGCTGGGTGCGCGACGTGCAAACATACACAACCAAAGACCTATGCGTGTGCAGGGCACAGGTGAATTGCTTTAGAAATAACACTAAATTAATAAACTATTACCTTACATATAACAACTTGTATTTATATTTGTGGCCTATTTGGTGGTGTTAAACCGATAGACTTGGACCCCTACTTTTCCAAAAATATTGTTAAAATAATCTTTCAAATCATTGGGCCAATGCCAGTAATGAATTGCAATTTATACTTTTTGCCATTGTTATGCAATTACTGTACCCTAAGCAACAAAGACCTCTCAAAAAATAACCCCTGCGTATTGAGTTATTATAATAATGGTACGCATCATATATTATGTATACCCTATAGTTTGACAATTATAGTTTAATGACAGTTTTCTGTTAATTGTATTCCAGGTTCTGCATTCAATGAGGATGTCAGAAAAATTACTCAACCCGTGGGTAATTGTGGAGAAGACTGGAAAGGTACTGAGTGCCCACTGTGACTGCATAGCTGGTCTTGGTGAGACCTGTACACACATCAGTGCCCTTCTCTTTAAGCTTGAGGCGGCGGTAATGATTCGTGATTCACGTACGGTTACACAGGAACCAGCATACTGGCTCCTCCCAAAGAATATGGGAAAGCCAGTATACAAGCGCATCCGTGATATGGATTTTACATCAGTAAAAACGAAGAAAAAAATGCTTGATTGTACCCTGGATAGTAATGTATCACTCCCATCCACTTCAACGATGCATAAGTCTCCGGTTAAGAAGGTTGTACCTGCACCCACGACTGTCGAGATGAACAATTTTTATAGCCGGTTGTATGAAGCTAATGAGAAAGCACCCATATTATCTGTACATCCAGATTACTGTGATCGTTACGAACCTACACCAACTCCAGACCGCTATCCTCAACTTTTGAGTGAGCTTGTCGATGTTTCCACTTTTGACAAAAACTATGTAAAACTACTGGAAGTGTGCAATAAATTGACAATTACCGCTTATGTAATATAAAAATAAACGTAATATCCTTTGACAATTTTCAAGCGTTTTATAAATTTTTATTCTACTACTAGTATTATTCATTTACGGATCAAAACAAAACCAATTTTGTGACAGTTATTGCGCTATATTACAACGTAATTTGTTTACAACAACGACGAAGTTAACTTCTTAAGTCTCCGAGTAAGTCGACCAAAAATGCGAAATGTTTACTGCTATTTTGCCTTTTTTCTCCATAACCTTAAATAAATTGAAGTATAATACTCGGTCATATTTGAATAAACGCAATTTATGACAAAATCTGAAATATTTGCAATTTTCACTTAATTACAAGGTATACTATATAATCTCTTCACTAATATAGAAATAATTAGCAGATACAACTAAGGTGAAGGTAGTGTGTTAGCCTGTTACCGTCACAGTGTCAGGCCTAACTAAGAGCCAATATGTTTCACTATATAGAGGATATAACAGACAATAAACTGCACCAATCATAAATGCGTTAAAAGTTAAAAATCGGAGGTTTCATCCCCTATCCACTGAGTACCACTAATGGGGCTCGCCAACATGCATTTTAAAAATTTTCGTCCGTATTGAATGAGGCATTGAATTCGATTTCCAGTTTATTGTCGCTTACTCCGTCGTACACTGTACACTATATACCGCGTGCTGTGATATTTAGAACACAAAAAATTTAGCCCGCGAAAACATCGGTTATTTCCTCAAGCGGCACGTCACCGCTGAATACATAGCTGCCAGAAACGCTGTGGCAATCCACACTGTCAACTTTTAGCTTATGCTGGGTGAGCTTTTCTGATCGGAGTTTGTCCGTCGCCCCTCCATTCATCTATCCATCCGATGCTAACAGTTTCTTAAAAATCCTCCTCTCAAATTGACTTCACTATCGACGTTAATGGTTTCCTAAATCGAGGAAAAAGATTTAACATCTATAGCTTCTGTACATTAAAGATAGCCGACATTATCTTACTACAATAAACGCACGTTTCGACTATAATTTTAGAAGATACAATCAAACGATAATAGTCTGGAAACTCAATAATTTAATCACTGTTCCAACATGTCACGTGGTGTAGCAATACTTATCGCACAAAGTTTACAAGCTCAAATTTCTACCGTCCAAAAGGACGACGATGGCCGTATTATTACTGTGGATTTTTGCATAAATAATTTCAACGCTAGAATCGTAAACGTCTCTGTCCCAAACGCCTGTAGCGAAAGAAAAAAGCTATTCAAACAATTGCCACAATACTTACCAAACTGCAGGAATATTATCATGCATTTTCGATATTAACACCTACAAGTTTACCACAAATCCCATTGCATCTTCAGAATCGCTCGTCGGATCCAGTGACCTGAAATCCGTATATGACCAATTTCATTTAATGGATGCTCTAAGACATCACCACCTCGGCTTTCAACTTTATACCTACATATCAAGTGATGGCAGGAAAAAAATCATTATTCGATAGATTTTTTATCCAAAAGCCTTATACCTTTCAATACAAGTAGCAATATCCTTCCAATTTACGTCTCAGACTACGAGGCCGTGTGGCTTTCGCTTAAGATCGACGCAATCATCTCCAGAGGACCCTCCTATTGAAAATGTAATAACAGTATCTTAAAAGATCCCCTCGTGCGTGAAGACATTACCAACTTCCTTTAGGAACCCACCGTACAGAGGACACAAATGATGGGAATTCTGTAAGGCTAACTTCCAAGATATACCAATATACCATAGCAAACGCCTGTCCCAACTTTGCCGTTACGAAAAACAAAGAATCAGAGAGACAATTGATCATCTGGAAAGAATAAATCATAATAACTCACATGACGATGATATCGGAGTATTGAAACAAGAAAATTTAGTCGAAACTTACAACTCTGGTGCAGGGTTGCCAACTCTCCCGGACAATTCGGATGATCACCCGGATTGACAAGCCATCACCCTATCTCCCTGATCCATGAGAATTTCACCCTATTTGTGACCCCAGCACCCTATTTCACATTATTTTTAACTTAAAACACACCCGAATTCCTGATTTGTGTCAAATTTCCGTCAGTCTTGAGTCTTAACAGCTCGCGCGTCATGTTACTTGCCACACAACAGTCGCACTATTTACCCGGATTACACATGTGCATTAAAATTTTTAATCAATAATTATCGGTACTCTTTGGTTACGCGACGTAGTCTTCGCTAAAACAATACTACTTTCGGTTTCTTTTCACAAAAGTGTGTTTAAATATCTACATCCATCGAGGGTTCAAGATACTACTTTTAGTACTTGTAAGAATCAAGGAAGATTTAGAAGAACGCCGGAAGGGAACCGTATGCGGTGGGCTGTGGCGATCCGTACGAATTCGTATCACGGTTTGTGCGTGGACGTGCGCACTTGAATGAGGCTATGCACAGATCTGAGGGGCAATATTATTTAATAAATCGCTATGCATTGGCCTGAAATCCATTTTTAAATATTTGAAATATAAATCTTAAATGCCAACATTTTGCTAACTTGAATGGGAAATTGAACAAATGCGCATGGCCCCGTATCACGCGTAAGTCGTGATGCGGATCCGTACGAATAGCCACTATATGAGCACTCTCACTGTTTCGGAATCAACCGACACCGGGGTTTCGTTGCGGACGGTTTCAGTCACGGGAAAAATGAACAAAAGGAAGTACGCTGGTTCCGCGACTTATAAGTGTGCTTACACGTCGGATTGGGAAAAGGACTTCCCCATCCAACCTACTAGCGAAAAGAGTAAATTTCGATGTGTGCCATGCTAACGGTCCGTTTCTTGTGCACAGCAGGGTAGAAAAGATGTAGAAATACACTGTTCCTCTGAGTTACACAAAAACAGGTGATAGCTAGCAGAACTCAACAGAAATTGCCGTTTCAAACAGTAGGATGTGACACAACGAAAATCGCGCATAAGGCAGAGGCGAAGACTGTAGAATTTATGGTACAACACAACAGAGCGATAAACGCCGCCGACCATCTGATACCATTATACAAAGATATTTTTAAGGACAGTACGGTGGCAAAAAACATGAACTGTGCCCGAACGAAAACCACGTGCATACTCAATCGCGCCTTGCATCCTGAGTGCCGATCTAACCTAGTCTACTATGTAACGATGTGTAATAGTTATAATTATTCGTAATTGTAGACTACCAATAGCAGTATAACTACGGTAGTTAACGAGTTGTCTCCCCAGTAGTAATAAAAATGGTTAGCTTGTAAGTTCTTTGTTAATCTTAATCTTAGTCTAGCAGTACAGCGCGTTATATGGTGTCAGCGAACTGTATGGTAGTTTGTGGTAGATTAATATTCGCCTACCACCGTGACAATTAAAGATTGGAAAGAGTGGAAGCAAAAATGGTCGTTTTACGAGGAGGCAACCAAGTTGAACAGAGAAGATGAAGGTATACGTGTCGCTACTTTACTGACAGTCATAGGCGATGAAGCTTTCGAGGTCCACTCAACTTTTACATTTAACAATGCAGGCGATAGCAAGAAAATTGACGTTGTTTTGTCTAAATTCGAAGACTATTGTATTCCGAAGAAACATGTAATTTTTTAACGATATGTATTCAACTCTAGGCAGCAGAAACCAGGTGAGAATATACAGACATTTGTTACAGACCTGCGATATCTTGCAGTCACCTGTGAATTCACTGACACTGAAGAAAGAATACGAGACAAAATCGTTTCTTCCATTCTCGATGATAAAATTCGTAAGGCGTTACTTGAAGAGACCGATCTCACCCTTACAAGAGCTGTGGACATTGTACAGAGTTTTCAAACTGTGGATCAACAAAATAAAGTCATGCTGGGTTAAGAATTGCCTAGCATTTTTTTCAGTAAAACAGGGACATTTGAAATGTATTTCGCATGCCAGTAATAGACAGTTTAAATCTAAATCTAACCCACGAAAACTTAATTCTAATCCAAGTGACTCACATCAGTCAAAGAGTCAAGTGTTGGTTTTGTGGTGGTAGTGAAATACAACCCCTGTCTGACAAAAAATGTCCATCATATAACAGTTACAATTGTGTTCAAAAGAATCATTTTGCAAGTATGTGTCGTAAGCCAAAGAAATCTACTGCTATACGGGAACCTACGTACTACAATATCGGTACAGTGAATCATATCAATCGTCGATGATCGGTAACGAAAACCGTTTGTATTAACAATAACCCAGTGAAATTCTTAGTTGATACAGGGAGCGATGTCAACTCACTGCCATTACATGTGTACACTCGAGTAACAGGTGACCTCTCTTTGGATAATATCACCAAAGTGCAGTCAAAACTTATGTGTTACAATAATACAATTGTGACTGTAATGGGTACGTCTGTACTGCGTATCTTGTGTGATAACGGTGACAGTCATGATTTGGAATTTCGTGTAATCAATGATAGGATTAACCCAATTCTTGGATTACCCGCTTCATTCAATCTCGGACTAGTTTCGTTTCAGAAAACCAATAAAATCGATCAAATCAATGTTGTATCCGAAGAATCTAATTCAAATAATGGTTATCCATCGACGAAAACGCCGTGTTATCGAAATACAGTCGTGTGTTCGAGGATAGTATTGGCGATATTTGTGTGACATATCACATCAATATATCTCAAAATGCCACACCAGTTATTCATGCGCAACGTCGAATTTCTGAACCACTTCGAGAAGCCGTTAAAACAAAACTGGATGGACTCGAGAGATAAGATATCATCGAAAAAGTCGACGCACCCACTGATTGGGTAAATAGTATGGTCATCGTAAAGAAGACATAACTCCGTAGGCCTACGAATCTGTCTAGATCCGAAGGATCTGAATTCAGTCATAAAACGCGAACACTATACAATGCCTACAATCGAAGAAAATACATCACGTGTCACCAATGCCAAAGTCTTTACGGTTGCAGATGCCAAAAATGGTTTTTGGCAAATTCGTCTCGACTACGAATCGTCATTACTTACGACTTGCAACACTCCGTTTTCGAGGTATAGATGGAAACGTCTCCCGTTTGGAATCTCATCCTCTCCTGAGGTATGGCAAAAAGCCATGCACAAACTCGTAAATGACTTAGACGGTGTTCACGTAATTGCGGACGATATTCTAATCGTTGGCCGTGGAAATATACAAGCTGAATGGAACGCAGATCACGACCGCAATCTGGATCGATTCCTTATGCGTTACGGAGAGCGAAATCTTGTTCTTAATCCGGACAAACTCAAGTACAAACAAGACCGAGTGTCATACGTCGCGCATTTATTAACAAGCGAAGGTCTCAAAGCCGACCCGGAGAAAGTTCGCGCGAAAATCGAAATGCCAATTCAGCAAGACGCTTCGCACCTATGTGGATTTTTAAGTACAGTACTGTGAACTATCTCTCGAAATTCTTACCCCGTCTCTCTCAAGTGTATCTCACTTAGAGAGTTGATAAAACAGAACGTGGAATATATTTGGACTCCGAATCACCACGACGCATTCAATAAAGTCAAGATGATGGTAGCGAGTACACCTGTACTGGCGTACTATGTCTAAGTCTAGCAGTACAGCGCGTTACATACTACATGCAAGAAAAGCCGTTTTCCATATTTACGGACGGGTCAAATGAAAACGGCATCGAGAAGATGAATCCCGTGATAGTGTATATATTTGACGTTAACCGATCCAATACAGTAGATGTGAAATTCTACGAAATGTGCCTAGCTAAGGGGGAGCAGGCCGGGAAGGCGGCGACAGTATTTGGCGCTATCAGTGACAACTTTACAAGCGACGGCATTCCTTGGGAATTTTGTGTGGGCGTAGGTGTTGACAACACTAATACTAATTTAGGCTCGAAAACAGTATCAAATCTAGCGCCCACCGCTATGGTTGTACCATTGTTAATGTAGTAATGTTGACACTTTGTCCCGCGGCGATTCATGTTGGGTTTTCGTTTCTCCCGACCTTTTCCTTTTGCTTCCGGGTTTTTTCATTAGCAACCCTAAAACTGTTCTTCTAATTCGCATTTACGTTTCACTTTGGTTAATAAACCTGACTGCAGAAAGCCGGTTTTGTTATTTAATGGCGTGGTGGCATGCGTGTGTGTATTTCCCACGTCTACGGAAACAAGCTGACTTTGTGGTTATCCCCTGCGTTGTTATGTAAGCATTTGCGATAGTAGACGGACTTTGTTCGTTGCTAACTACCGTAGCGGAATTTCACACGGAATTTATTAGACTATACTTGTATAATATTTTACACGCTTTTTTACCCGTCGACGATGGCCAGCGCTCGTGCGCCTAAGCAGTGGTGTTTATCTAAGAACGAATCACGGTCTTCATTTGAAGCATGGAAGGAAAATATAACGTACATTTTATCACTTGACTGTCATTTCGCACCCTTCTTAATTGACGGCTGTACATGGTCAAAGAAAACAAACAACGATCCCACGCGGGGTTTCACATCAGACAGTGACTTGACCACCGGTCTCACCCCTCAACAGAAAGTTTACTATCTAGAATTAATGCTCGGCCAAATAGCCAACTTCTGCCCTGTAATATCGCGCAGTACAATAATAAAGTCGAGTACGTCTATTGGCTCTGTATGGCATATTATACGGTCTCACTTCGGCTTCCAATCCTCGGGTACCAACTTTATCGACTTTGTCGACATTAAACTGCAAGCCGACGAAAGACCAGAAGATCTATACCAGAGGATACTGGCATTTGTCGACGATAACCTTATAAAGAGTGACTCATTGATCACACACCATGGCGCACAGGTCGAGACCGACGAAGAACTTACACCGTCGCTCGAGAACTTCATTGGCTCCACCTGATACACCCTGATCTACCTAGGCTTGTCAAGCAACGTTATGGCACCGAACTCCGTTCAA
>WURV02181665.1:0-13215 GCA_011762755.2 Epimenia babai
GTATGTAGACATCTGAGACCGGTGGCGTGAATGGAAAAAGGTCAATTGCCTGCCCAGACCCGGTGGGTTTTTCACAAAAGGTGTTTTCCCCTACCCGTTATAAGGGAGGCTAATCAAATTGTGTGTTAACCACATAGGCTAGCTTTGTAACGGGTCATAGGTTGGCCCACACAACGATTGCTTCGGTAGTCAGCCTATAACTAAATAAATAAATAAAAAATACTGTAACACGGTCAAGTCAGGAAGGCATGAGTTACGCTAGAAGTGTTCAGTGTACTTACTGTAACACGGTCAACTGAGGCGGGCATGAGTTACGCTAGAAGTGTTCAGTGTACTTACTGTAACACGGTCAAGTCAGGCTGGCATGAATTACGCTACAAGTGTTCAGTAACACGGTTAACTGGTGGTTTTGAATGCGCGTAAGTTCGGTTAATAATTAGCAGAAAGAAAATGATGAAATAAAGAATAGTTGAACATATATCCCCCTTCCAGCTGCTCGCGCAGCTTGCCAAATGACGGACTGCACAAGTCATAGATGAAAAGAGCCTTCACTGGTACTTCTGGTCACGGTGACCTCAGCATAATATAGAGCACCATGCCAAAGAATAGACCACAATAGAAAAACACTAGAGGAATAGGCGGATATTCGACCTACCCGATTCATAAATCGACGCTCTCAGCTCTTCCGTTACCATTAGACTATGGTTTTTCTATCATTTTTTACCGTTTGGATTAATTTATTTTTATACGAAGTAAAAATGTAATGTATAGGTAGCGTCTTATTGACGAACTAAGGGTGCGATTAACACTTGTTTAATATACGTATACCTCATTTTTGTATATAGTAGACAAACTAATAACGAAAACGGCAATGAAAATCAATATATTTCAGCTCAAATCAAGCACAAGAACTTGATCACCTGCAAAAAGTTCTCTATAATTTTTTACGATGTATCCCAAAAGGCCGCGCGACGCTGTCATTTTGCGAGAATTTTCAACGGCTGATTCGCAATCTATCGATAAATTGAACGTCACGTACGTTTTTCGTCGACTATCGCTAATGCAGTTTATGTTAAATTTAGAGTAAGTACCCGTAGGCGGGAAAGCAACCACAAGGAAATAAAATAATTTATTTGCAAATTTTACACCGCTACTATTGTGAAATATTTTGAATTCTTACGTTTACGTAAGCACGAAGGATGATGAATGATGACAACAAGTATTATACTTACAGAGAGCTGAAAACGCTCAGATTACTTACGTCCCTAGAATGTCTGTTATTTATATTGAGGAAAAATTTTCGTTATTCACGATTTTTGAGATCACTTCATCGATAAAAATACTCTGAATTATCTGATAAGGAATGCGCATGGCCCTTTATAAACAGCGCTCATTAGCATGGATACGTCGGCTTGGGCAGAAATCCGCAGAAATTGTTTTATATCGTCGACGTTCCTCAGTAAGCCTTTAATCTATAGAATACAGGTTTATATTTTCGTACCCATTTTGTAATAACATTAACACAGCGACACGTTTTGGGTTAGCGTAGTTAACAAGCGTGTAGGCTATCTATATTTAGATATCCGGTGTAAATATAGCCTCGGTTTAGCGCTAGTAAATTAAATTAATTTGAAGTTTTGAGTTCACGAGCTACGACACGCATTCTGATTAAAGGTATGTATGCATCGATACCTTAGTTTAACGAAATTCACACGGCGCGGAAGATGTAAGAGACAACACTTAGGAGTGGGCAATTCTTTTGCTATAACAAAATTCTATCTGGGTTGTCGTGCTAAAACATGCGTTTTTAGTGCCCAAAACATAATTACAATGTCATTAATTTTTTTAATACCTTACAATTTGCTATATCCGTGCGAAAAAGTGACTGACGTCATAATTAGCTGACACGTCGGCATGTGAGAGAAAATAAAGAAAGTGTACTACTAGTAACAATAATAATTGTTGTTGCTCAGAATAATAGATTAACATATGGTTTTATGAAGAGAATTCTAATATAGCTATTATTATTGAAAAATGGATATAGGAAATGTTGCTAATTATATGACTAAGGTATCACATACGATGTTGCTCAACCATATATAAGGTCCATCACATACGATGTTGCTCAACCATATATGAGGTCCATCACATACGATGTTGCTCAACCATATATGAGGTCCATCACATACGATGTTGCTCAACCACATATAAGGTCCATCACATACGACGTAGCTCAACCATATATAAAGTCCATCACATACGATGTTGCTCAACCATATATGAGGTCCATCACATACGATGTTGCTCAACCATATATAAGGTCCATCGCATACGATGTTGCTCAACCACATATAAAGTCCATCACATACGATGTTGCTCAACCATACATAAGGTCCATCACATACGACGTTGCTCAACCATATATAAGGTCCATCACATACGATGTTGCTCAACAATATGTAAGGTCCATCGCATACGATGTTGCTCAACCACATATAAGGTCCATCACATACGATGTTGGTCAACCATATATAAGGTCCATTACATGCCATACTGCTAAACCAGATATATATGATATTTAACACGCACCATGTTGCTCAACCATGTATATGAAGTCTACTACATACGATATTAGTCAACCTGTATATAAAAGGTTTATCGCATACGATGTTGCTCAACTACATGTATAAGTTCTATCACATACAATGCTGCCTAACCATATGCATCACATATGATATTGCTCAACCTGTATATAAAAGTCTACCACATACGATGCCGCCTAACCATATGAAATAAATTTATGGGCGCCTGAAGCGACTGTTTTTCGATACACGTTTCGATACGTGTTAAAATAATTATGCAAATTGCAGTTCGTCTGGATTGAATATATATCTATTAACTTTCGCCGGCAGCTAATTATTTGTTTGTCGATAGTTAGATAAGAATGCGATATACGTAGCGGGAAGATTTGATTTATATATGAAACATATTTTACAAACTATGCACTTCAAAACAGGGTCGTGCATCGTGTAATCAAGTATAATACACAAGCTCGAGAGGCTGCCAGGTCTTCCTTTCTTTGATATCGTAATTACAGCCCAGCTTGTGTGACGATTACCATCTGAGATGACTATCGGGTTTTTATCTTTAATCGCCAGATTTTTTCGCGTTACTCGTTCGCTGTAATATTCGGTGTTTTCGAGTCATTGTTTACGCCAGTCCCCCGTCGGTGGCCCCCGACACGCTTTAATGCTTCCTGCACGCTCCGGGCGACGAGCCGTAGACCCGTATTTACATTAACATAATCTCAAATATAAAAATCGTCAGCAAGAATATTTATGCTCCATATTGCAAAGACTATCGACATCGACTAGCCCATCGCTCGCTACCTGTCGACCTCGTTAAATCGTGAACGCGGTTAGAGGTGACCTGACGGCAACGAGAGACGATTTGAGCGATCTTATAGCACGCTAAGTTACGCGACAAGCCGCGCGTATCACTTAAGGCGATTGTTGTGTCAAAAATAAACAAAACTCGTTTAACGAAAAGAATTTCGAAATATAAATATTTTAAGTCTGGATAAACCGTTATTGATTGGTCCGATATATCCCGAAGGGTTCTGACGACAACGGGAGTCCCTCCTGTGTGAATCAGCGCCGCTCTATTTATATTGATGGAACGGTAGAACAGACGACCATACCGCACCAGCAGCCAGACTCACACACTTCCGGGTATGTACCTTGTCTTTCATTTAGAGGTTATCGACGAAAGAATAAGACTATGTCACATTCACCGCATAAATATTCGATATTCATGCAGGTTCATACGATGTACCGCGCTTGTCAGCGGATTTTATAATTTAGCTATTTAGCTATTATACCCAAGAAAATGAAGATATATTGAAGATATATTGTATCTTGTATTGGAGATAAAGAAAAACGTGTATTGAAGAGAAAGGAGAACATGTATTAAAGATATAGTAAATCGTTTATTGAAGATAAAGGAGAACATGTTTTGAAGATAAAGAAAAATATGTCTTAAAATGAAAGAGAATGTCTATTGAAGATAAAGGAGAATTTGTATTAAAAATACAGGAGAATATGTACCGAAGATAAAGGAGAATGGGTATTTAAGATAAAGGAGAATGTGTATTGAAGATAAAGGAGAATGGGTATTTAAGATAAAAAGAACGTTTATTGAAGATGCTGATAAAGATACAGATGTTAAAAGAGGATTGTAAAGCGCGTTGATTTTTATTATAGTTTGCTGTTTGTCCTTAACCGACTATCTCAACACGCACAAAATACAGTAAATATACGCGGCGCCTGTTGGCATCTATGATCACTGACTCCAATGATGGTGAACCGAAACGGAACAAAATTTTTGAAACGTAAAATTCTAAAATCGCACTTCGTGCACGTGACTTAGGAGGACGCTTTCAAAGTATGTTCTAAAAGCGGTGTCGTCACTGAACGTACGCCTGTGTTCAGGGTTCAGGGATCGTGTTCAGTGGGCGCGCTGTCCGACTGTCTCGGACATCCGGCAGGGTATACTTTCCTGACCGTAGTCGATCGCTGCAGCGTCCATTTTCTCTGATCCCGATTTTTAATAGAATTCGATATCACCGAGAAGTTCCTATTAGAAGATGAGTTAGACAAGGCGGAGCATATCACCGGTGTTGTTTTTAAGATTACGGTGAATCTTAGGTCATAATAAAAGAAGCCTTTAAAGATGGCGTTAGAACGAAGTTAGAGGAAGGTCAGTTCATTTGTTTGGTAGAGTATGCAATTTTGAAGAGCAATTTATGCGATGTGGGGTGGATCGAAAGCTTCCAGAACGAAAGTAGTTGAACATCGCACGGGAAACAACAGCGGTCTTAGTTGACTAGTAAGTAGGTGATTACGAAAGTAACTGCCCTTTACAAAGCTAGCATATGTATTCTTTAGTTAACATGGAGGACGGATTAGTCTCTCTCACTGAGGTATAAAAAACTACCGACGAACATGTCAAGAAAAGCGGCGAAATGACCAGAAGTACAAATATTTGAGATTTGATAATAGAGGAAAGATTTCATGGTCTAACAGGCCTTTTCGGAGAAGAGTGATACAATATCAGCGACTTGTCAGCTAGGCTGGTTCATCAGCGACTTGTCAGCTAGGCTGGTATATCAGCGACTTGTCAGCTAGGCTGGTATATCAGCGACTTGTCAGCTAGGCTGGTATATCAGCGACTTGTCAGCTAGGCTGGTATATCAGCGACTTGTCAGCTAGGCTGGTATATCTGCGACTTGTCAGCTAGGCTGGTATATCTGCGACTTGTCAGCTAGGCTGGTATATCTGCGACACATGGACAATTCAGCTAGATGAAATAGAATCATTGAAGTTTTTGTAAAAATTGAATGTGAGATTTAGTTGTGCTGTGGGTAATAGAAAGTCATTTTCCCGGCCTATCGCGATATGAAGGTGTAAGTTTGTAGTGCTTTAACAAAGATTCCTATTAAGGTGGCCTTCTGTAATTTTCACAAAGGTATAATGAAGTAGTCAACACTGTGAGTGCGACTGATATTTAATACGATTAAAAACGCAACTTAAAACCTCGGATCTACCCTTTAATCATGATGCTCACACCACATTGACCTTTGACCTTGTTTACAGATATCGCCATGTTTGTTCTTTGACACCAACCAAGTCGTTTTTGTGTCATTTTTGCCTAAATATAACATTAACACATTTTGGGAATGACAAAAATTTGAACCGGACAGAATTTACCGGAACGGATATTCAACTTACTTCATGCCCTTACGTGCATGATGTCGCAAATAGCAATAATGTGTGAATTACATTCGCGGCTTCATGTGTCATATATCAACGGTGGCCATGGGGAAGGATCTTTATAATTTTATGTGTCAAACCTTTGATTTCTCTTAATTTTGTGAACAACAAATCGGAACGTGATAGACTACGTCGGAATAAATGAGAGGATGAATGAATGTGAACTTGTCATAATACAATAGTTATTATCGGGTATAATGCATCGGTGAGATTAATGCCTCTGTGCGCGGATGTGATCTATCTTAAATATATCGCACGTGCATGAGCGTGATTGATTGGGCTAGCTGATAAAATGCACGATTCGCGGCGGGACAGAGTTAAGTGTATAGCTTTTAGTGTCCCGATCAAATCGCGAGTCCGGAAATACCGAATAACGACGCCATTTTGGTTGTCAACGCTTCGAACGGGCTCGTGCGATAACCTTCAGTAGCTTCGCTTGAAGTTCACTCTAAGAAAAACACCTCTGGGTGGAAATTCAGTGCATTCGCTATATCTTCGTTATTTTCACTACATTCAGGCAGTACTACATAAAGATCTCACAAAATATACTCTAATATATAAGAGACATTGAGAATTTTTAGATAGCTACGATATGTCATGCTACTCAAAAAATCGAATAATATATATTAATGTATCATGAAAAGATGTGTCGATGATTTTAGTTCTCTATATATCCGTATCCGGCGATGCCACCCAAATCGCGTGCCCCTGCTGTTTTATTAATCTTGAAGCACTTCGTGAGCAATTAAACAAGAGAATATATTCATACTGTGTACCAGACTTTGCGTGTGGCGTCGCGATGAAATAATAAGACGTTACATGCAGATACGTTACAGCCTCAATATTACGTATTATCTCCCCTGTTCTTGACAATCTTGAGAATCACGTGGTGCCTCGATTCTTTCTCCATTAATGCTGATATATATCGAGCTGGGTCTGCGAACATTCTACGATATACGTCCATTGGCAATACACATGGAGGCCGCTGTACAGCTAGGGTAGGTGCCGCACCTGGACTGTCATAAAATCGTCGATAGTGACTCCGCGGGATCGCATGTCATCTCACTCCGGTCGGCCTCGTCTTATCAATCAATATACGAGTAACGAAAGACTGCACAGATTTTTGATTGGTCAATATACAAAATGATCCATAAAAAGTTAGCCAAATATATCATGATACCCGATTTACTTAAACAAACGATATCGTGTAGGCCGCGCAAATTTACGTATATTTAGCACGAATTTAGAAAACTTCGCAACATCCGGCCTTCTCGTTAACTGAATCACGAACCTAGATATGCAAGACGGCAACGGTTGGAGATGCTAAATCGTTGGCGGCCTTGATCCCGTTGAACTAATAGAGGTCTGGGCCGCCCCATGCAGTGTGGTTATGTAAGAGCTTCTCCCCTCTGTAATTTGCCTGGATATTATGTTTTATATTTTACCGTCGTATGTATATTTAATTACATAATTACAATACTTTAATTTGACATCATCGCTTATTTTTACCTTTTTGAATGACTCTTTAAGCGTTTTCCTCTAATTTTATCCGCGTAAACCACCCGAGAGCATCATTGCCGATGGTTTAGGTGGTATAGAAATTCTATTTTTAACTGGCTGTGTAGACTGGCCTGTTACTGGCTTCACATAAAGTTACCTTATATTATCACGCGTATTTATTTGGAATTCACTGAATATTTTTGACCTCATTCATCACGATGTCACCATTGTGGGACCAGTCCGTCCCGGCCGACCGACGACCTCCGTCTGTTGACGTGACTAATTTGTAATCCCAACACATCCACCTAGTCACTTCTCTCCGATTAATCTGGTGGAGGTTTTTGTTTCCTTAAAATTAATGAGGAGATCGATACCGGAGCAATTAAGGCTTTGGTAGTAAACATTGCCGGTCTACAGGGAAAGTCATTGTGCAACCGCTCAGAAAGTGCTACCTAGGGCTCCATTGGCAGAAAGAGGTAGAAAGCGCTTATTTGCACCAAAAAGTTCACGAGTAATTAGATATTAGACGCTAGGACGTTGACCACTAGCTTAGCTCCCCTGAGTCTGACGTAGACTGAAGCAATACGATCATTTTTACTCCACCTCTATTATAAATCAAGGATGCGCGATTGGTTCAAATACATTTTCCTGTGATTATATTTTTCGCCGTACGTCACAATTATCACAGCTTCTGCATTGTGATCTCGCTTCAGGTGCGTCTGACAGTTATTCGATACTTATTCGCCTTTCGTCACCGTGAGGAAATATAATATTGTTCATATTACGGAGGCGTGTGTCATAAATAACATTGTGATGGATATCGTCGATTAGCACTTTCAAATAGTTATGTACTGGGCGTTTTTTATCTCTCTGAGTCACGCATATCAATATAAGACAGGATATATAAAAACTGTCATTTAATCGTTCATATCTTCTACAGTTCAGGGGTCTTGGGTATAGCTCGACTTTACAAAGGTTCTCCCTGCGGCTAAACGTGATCATAGTACAGCATGTACCTGACACAACTGGAAAACGAAATCATATGTTTTTGCAAATATTTTTCACTGTTATAGCTATATTATGTGGCATAGCTTAGCTTCGAGGGGTTTGTTACTTGAGATCTTTTCTTTATCAATAGACGATATGTAGGTCGACCTAGGGGATGTAGATAGAAATGAAGTTTACTGCGGTGTCTCGGGCATCATTATCGGGAAGTTGAGGGTTCGAATCGCATCAGAGCTATCGATATGTTCTGTGCATTTCGTTGAAGTTATTCAAAAAAACCACATTGGCTATCTCCATTAACATCACGTTAATATTGAAAATATCGCAAAAATCAGCCAATCAATTTACAGTCCATCATGCTTGTTACACATATCTGTGTATATCGCTGGCATGATATACGGACTTTAAACATTAGTGATTCTCAACAGCGGTGTTAAATACCTGAAGGCGCAGGAGAACGCTGGCCCCTGTAGCGTAGTTGGCAGAGCACCAGACCGGTTATCCGGAGGTCGTGGGTTCGATAGCCATCGGAGGTATAGGGTTTTTCTGTGCATTTCTTCCCATCTTTTCAAAGAACCACATTGGCTACCCCCATTAACATCAGGTTTTGTCATCATTGGTCGTTTACAAAGCTTATCCAATCTGTGGTTTTGATAATGCAGCCGAATTTAGTATGGTGGGTGAATAATCACACTACAAGAAATCGAGTAGACGGTTTATTTTCGTTCATACTCGCCATCAGTTCCAACTGCCAAAGGTCTGACTGGCAGAACAAACTCCGTTAACTTCGTGATATTTGTTAACTAAATACACTTGAACGATGGGATATTTGAGAAATCGAGTTAAGACTATTATTAATACCGAGATTTCCCTTTATGCATCATGCCATCGGGATAACTAACAGACTCCAACTATGTTCATATGCAAAAGCGGTATTAGTAAACTTTCTACTCCAAAGTGATCATTGTTAGAGTCTGTTAGGTGTCCCGATGACATGGCGTTAATGGCCTTTATGATTGTTTTATCACAGCAGTCGCTGGTCTAGAGTAGAGTCTCCGATGTCTCCAAGTCGCAGCCTCGGGTTGTGTTAGTTTCTGTGTAGGAACCAATTGTTGTTAGGATGCGATTCTTGGCTTGCTAATAGCTGGCTGACTTGGTTCATATATCTAAGCCATCTTCGGTAGGCCTTGTCGAAGGTCACAGTTTTCCACGATGCGATACGAGATCAAACTATCATTGGAGAAATCTAGATACGGAATAATGACACGGGCGGTCATTTTCGCTTTTACAACCGCGCACAGTCTAGATTCGGTTATTTCAAGAGACAATTAGCCTTGCTCCTAGTCCATCTGCTCCTAGTCCATCATTTGCCGTCACGATAAGATCAGTGTGTTTTGGAGGCACTACCAGTCCAAGCTGTTTTTTTTTGACAATTCTATAACACGCACGACACGAGAGACATCTACACGTCATACAATCATCGTTGTTAAGTTTTAACAGGATTTGAAGAAGAATAAACGATGCCCAGTTCTACCTCTCGTACATCTCGCTGCCCGTCCAGTCGTCCTCGTTTATCGCCTCAACATTATAGTTTATTACATGGCTCTAAATTTAAGTAAGGCACTACGGAAATCATAATGTGCACCGCTCCACTTTCATGAGACATAATAACAAATTCAGAAAGTGGTAATAAGTAAGTTTTGTAGGCTAATTTACCTTCGTATTGATATACACGCTGACGATAGCCCGAAAATGACAAAAACGACCGTGTGAAGTGTCGTTGTGAGATCAATGGGGTAATTGGCTGAATTCGTCCATCGTTATCCTCCATTGTTAAGCGCACGCTGTTTTATAGGACACCATTTCTGTTTAATGCACGCCGACACAATTGCGTGATTCAGCCCTCTAGCTGAAAAATCTTAACGCTAACATGATGTGAAGGTAACGTCACCGTTAGGATGTGAACATATAACTTCGTCTCCCCGGTTTCTGTAAATTTTTGTCAATGAATAAAACCTTCTTTATGTTGAGGCCGAGACCCACAACTCTCTAATAACTAGTTCGGTGCTCGATTAACTTTGCTACATACTGTGAATTTTTGTCTTTTAACACCATACAACTTATAAAATTGCGATAGCACGATAGCGAACTAAATACATCTACGCAGTATATCGCTTTGATGTCTCGAATTTGGATTTAGACCTACCCCCTGTAGGTAAATCACTTCGTTTATTGTGAGATGTTGACATGTTCAGCCACGCACAAATTTTGTCCTAGTTAAACCAAAAACTTTCCAATAAAATCCATATTTACAGTAGCGAGTATAGAGAGGCTGATAACTTGTAAGAATTCAGATATAAATGCCAGTGACTGTAGTTTCTACAATTAAGTCGCCATCCAGGTGTTCTTCTCATTTTATTATTCCGGCTGTATTATTGTACGGTAGGCCACTGGTTGTGTAAGTTATCTCTGCGTCTGGACAGTTTTGTTTTGTCGTTCCGGCGCTATTATTGCGGCTGTATTATTGTACGGTAGGCCACCGGTTGTGTAAGTTATCTCTGCGACTGGACATTTTTGTTTTGTCGTTCCCACGCGCTATTATTCCGGCTGTACTATTGTACGGCTGGTTGTGTGTCGATACGCGAAACACAACGTGTTTCAGATTACGGGATAGTAACGTTTCAAGTCAGGTTGTTCTTGTTCATACGTTGACCCTATTTATGCTTTTCACAGTTAACATTCGAAACATAATCATACTGCGTTCCGACTGCTATAAAATGACTAGCATAATAAGGAGACGGATATCTTACGTATTTCATTAATTCAGAGTCTAATTCTTTAATTGAAACTGGTGATCTTTTTTAGAATTAGTGCGATTACGAACGCCGTTAGCATGATTACGATGATTGCATAAAACTTAGTGACTGCAGAAGACAACGGATTTTTGTTAATTTTGCAAGATTTAGAAGATATCTCGGTAATGGCGGACGGTGTTAGATCAGGCTTTATTGTTTCCGTACTTTTTGGATGTTTTAAATGCTTTCCCAAGAAGGGCTTGCTCGGAGCGCGCGTGTGAGAGCAGCTAGGAGACTAGTGGTGGCTGGAGGCTAACAAACCTTACTGACGAGCTGGGTGAAATCGCAAGTTGATTTTTACTCACGCACGCGATACGCGGAGTGTCTTAGGCTTTTATCTCGTGTCTAGTCATAACTAACATGTCTCCTCAGGGTGTCGGCTGAAAAATAACTGACTAAATTATTTTTAAACTTTATTTTTGGCGTTATAATTAACACATATTTTCGGGTGTCGGCTAAAAACCACTTAGTAAGTTAGTGAGGACGATTTGGGCGTCGCGATTGAAATATCTTTTTAGGGTGTGCACTAAAATGTCACCGAGTAAAGTCGATGTGGGCGTTGTTGCGGTACTATTTCCAGCACCCTTAAAAAGTCGACTAGTTTAATGAATTCAACAAAACTAAAGTGATATAATTATAGACCAATTTATCATGATGACTTATTCTATGGTATGAAGCATTTTGACATAATTAACGGATGTAATAGTTCTGTACCTCATCACCCTACATGCAATTCGGACATCAGATATCATTCTTCGGATTCGCCACATTCTTTAGTGTTGATCTAGGATCTGTGACGTGTTATATACTAATATGTTTTTTAAAATACTCGTGAAATACGCTCGAGGCATCTAAAACACTTAACTCACTGACGGATGCTGTTTCTATGTAGAGCACACGTCACCCAATGACGGATGCTGTTGCTATGTAGAGCACACGTCACAGAATGACGGACGCTGTTGCTATGTAGGGCAGGCAACAGGAAGGGGCGTTTTTATAATTTATTCGCTTTTTATTGGTTGTGATCGTTTTAGCTTGATAGTTTCCGCGCTAAAACCGCAATTTATTATATTTTACTTATCCGAAGGCCATGCTATAATATTCGTTAGTCCGTAAGCTTATTTTCATCTCAATAGGCTGGAAATAGACTGTTGTCGTATATTCACTATTGCTACTTCACAATGCTAGTGTAGACAGTGGTCTCGCAGACGGCTGACCACCCTCCATTCACTCATCCGGTTGCTAATGTGCAAAGACTAATAGTCGCATTGCACCCTGTGTTAGGGATGTTTGTATACAGTCAAATACTGGGTAGGGGGGGGGTAATCGACACGAGAGACAGCGCCATCAACATCTCACGGACAGCCACTTCAGACAGTAGGAGTATCTCAGATAGTAACAATATTTCCCACGAGTGCACAACTAAACATAATTATACCCGTTTTTTTTAATTCGCTGGAATTTTAATAGGTTCGAGTAATTAATTTTCTATAATTAAGAATGACTTACCTACGCTTCAAATGGTAATTTTTTATATAATTCGTTTTCATCCAACCGCCAAGAGCCAAGATAGATAAGTCAAACTGTACACATTTATAGACAGTAGGGGCATGTTGGGCGGGGCACGGTTTGCGCTAGAGATCGAGCCTAATGAATAACCGTGAGGAATCAACCTTATCAAGCGATCAGAATTTGTCACCGGTAGACCTGTAGAATCTTTGATGCGATGTAACGCTATAGTCACTATAGTATAGTGGATGCAGCGATCGGCGATTTCTCAATTAAAGGTTAATACAAACAACTGATTTTGATGGGATTCTTTCTGCTAGATTCTAGCAGCTAGAACGACTCTCTTCACTACTTTATCGAATTCCATAAACCCGCTATTCAGCACTATTATTAGTTGAATAATGTCTATGAGAAACTTATCTTTTTTTAAGCCATGCTTGCAGAAAGAATTTCCAGCCAGTAAAGGTGTTTGATGATGGAGCAAAAATAATAAAAATTCATATTTTTCACATTTC
>WURV02181676.1:0-10824 GCA_011762755.2 Epimenia babai
TTTTGTTATCATTTTCTTGCTGATATTGTTTAAGACTCCGTTCGAGTCCACTTATCTGTTGTATACGTTGAGTATCATCAACATCAATCGTATCTTGCTTGGAGAATGATCCCGCCATGCCCCACTGCCCGCCAATCTCGCGAGAAATGTTTAGGCTCTCTTGATAATATTGTTTCGCTTCTTCATCCTCACCAAGATCATAAGCGACATTACCGAGACTATTAAGCATTCGGCTGACCCAAAATTGATCATCCAGCTCACGATAAATTGCCAAGCCTTTTTCATATTGTTTTTTAGCATCAATATGATTACTTAAGGCGTGATAAACATCACCTAAACCGTTATGTGAATGTGCAATCTTTTCTTTATCATCAACTTGTTCAGCTAACAATAATCCTTGCCAATATAAGTATTGTGCTTTTGGATATTCTCCAATTCCACCATATGCTTCCGCCTGTCGATGAAGAAGTGCAATATTACGGGTTTTGGTCACTTCATTTTCAGATTGCTGTTTGAGCAAACTGTCAACACGCTCGAAATAATCAATAGCTTCACGATAAACGCCTGTCTGTAAAGCTTGCTCACCTGCCAACATGACATAATGTTCTTCTTTTGCAGGGTCACCAGCCATCTGCCAATGATATGCAAGTAATGGGATTTGTTCGTATCCTTCGGTGAGCTGTTCTAAGGCTTCAGCAACTTGGCGATGTAACTGTTTTTTCTCTGTAACATTCATCCCATCAAGCAAAACATCACGCATCTTATCGTGAGCAAAACGCCAGACATCATCTTGCACATCTAGTATCACCGCATCTGAACATTCAATGAGCCATTTATCGAGGTTAACATCAGCTTTAAGTAACCTCAACACATCTAAATCCTGTTGTCGTCCCACAACTGCTGCGATTTTAAGAAGTTCTCTTGATTTAGTAGAAATACGTTCTAATCGACGTTGAACAACTAAATTAACCCCACCAGCAAATACATTTTGTGGCAGTGTTCTTTTCCCAATTTCTGATAGATTACCCGCTTCTTCTGCTAATGCTCTAACCACTTCAATTAAGAAAAAGACATTACCTTCTGTTTCACGTTGTAATAAATCAATAACGGGTTTCCGATTACCTGCATCACCTAACATGGCTTGACTAAGCTCTGCGATACTTTCATCACTCAATCGATTCAGTTCTAATACAGAGATTTTCGGTAAAAGTCGAGGCAAGCTAGGGCGTTCATCGTCACGAAAACTTGCAATAATCATCAAAGGTAACTTATCCGTAATTTCATGAATAAGTGAGAGCATTTCTAAACTCTCATCACCTGCCCAATGTAAATCTTCAAAAAACATGACGATCGGGCGCGTTTGCGCCTCCAGCATATCTCGAATACGTTCAAAAATACGTGACTTAATTTGCTGTGGATTGAGCTGTGTTGTCAGTTGAGTCCTATTACGTGAACGTGCACTCAACTTCGGAACAATCATTTGGACAAGCGTAATATCCTCGTCATTTAATTCACTCATCAGAGTCAACCACTGTAAAACGTTATGCCACATTTGATAAGGGCTACGTCCCTGCCCTATTGCTTGACCATTCATGACAAGTACCCCCTTAACCATCGCAAGAGTACGAAACTCATCAACTAATCGTGATTTACCGACACCACTTTCACCTGCAAGTAACCACGAACTACCTTGCCCCTGAAATGTACTATCAAGAGCTGACACCAAACGATCCATTTCGGCATCACGCCCTATCAAACGTGCCCCTTTGAGAAAGCTCTCTCGTATTTCGGCTGTTTCAAGAGGAATTGGATAATCAACAGCATCATTTAACGTGACAAGAACATCATTCGCACTCTCAAAACGATCTTCAGGAGACTTCTCAAGTAATTGCCGAAAAATGTCAGCTAACTCAACATTACCATCAATATCTTCTATTTCGGGCTCTCTATATAATACGTGGTTAATCAAAGCAGAAACATCGGTTGAATCAAAAGGATGGCTACCAACGAATAACTCATAACCAATCATCCCAATCGCATACAAATCTGAAGATTCAGAGGATGAATCACCAATTAATACCTCTGGAGCCATATAAAACAATGTTCCTACCGTCGTCTCCTCAGCATCCTCTTCGCTCTTACTACGATCTTGCATTGCAGACAAGCCAAAATCGAGCAACTTAACATTGCCATCTACCACCAACACATTGGCAGGTTTTATATCACGATGCAAAATACCGCGTCGATGCAAATACGATAAAGCCTGTAACATCTGAACAATGAGTTCAACTCGCTGTTGGGTGGAGAGGTTTTTCGAGGCTTCTAAAATCGTCTGTGCATTTTCAAGAAGTTCCATCGTAAAGTAGGGTTGCCCAGCTTCATCAAACCCGTAATCTAAAACTTCTATTATATGTGGATGGCGTAATGTAGCTAAGAGCTTAAATTCTTGAGCCAGCGCCAAGCGAAAATCAGAGGCATCATAACTTGTGGTTAAACCAACTTCATTTTCTTCAGTCAGCACTTGTTTCAAAGCAATTGTGTTACCTGTTAGACGATCATAAGCACGATATACCGCCCCCATACCACCTTTACCAATTTCAGCTTGTAACACATATCGCTTGCCTATCAGTGTTGATATAGTATCCGATGCTGGCATATTATAGTCCCAACTTAATTTTCTTAAATTAAGCAATCAAGTAAACAAATCATAATTCATGGCAATTGAGAATAGTATCAATACTGATAAGATTCAGAGAAAATTCATACTTTAAAACAACTATTATCCAATAAAACAAAAATCCCGCCAAAAGACGGGATCAATAATCGAGTAAAACTTCACAATTAAGACCCATCAAGAAAACTATTTACTTTGTCCATAAGTATTGGGAATTTAATCGGTTTAGTCTCATATTCATCACATCCAGCAGCAATACATTTTTCTCTATCTCCCGCAATTGCATGAGCGGTAAGCGCAATAACTGGAATATGATTAATATCAGGATTTGCTTTGATTTGACGTGTCGCCTGCCATCCATCCAACACAGGTAAACTCATATCCATCAAAATTAAATCAGGTTTCTCATTTTCAGCAATTTTAACGCCTTGCGCACCATCAGTAGCGATTAAGACTTCATGACCTCTTCGCGTTAACCGCCGTGAGAGCATATCGAGATTCATTTCATTGTCTTCAACCACTAAAATCTTTGCCATATCACTATCATCCCTCATCCAAAGCAGAATTACGCTCAATTTGTCTATTTACGATTTTGCAACATCTTCAAGGTGAAACTCAGCACAAATTATAATCAAGAGAATTATTTAATTATTTAAAGATTCTTCAATCACCTTAATTTCAGATAAGACTTGTTCTAATAATTGATTTTGCTGACTCGTGAGTGAACCAACATTTCCTGAAAACATATCTGTAAGCATCGACCCGATATATTTCATTGATTGTAACAGTTCAGTTGTTTTCAAAGACACATCATTAGTAACTACAGTACTCGTATTTATGCTATGTTGAAGCAACCTCTTTTTTTCCAATCCTGCACGAACACGCGCTTTGAGTAATACTGGATTAAAAGGCTTAAACAAATAATCTTCCGCACCAAGTTCAATACAACGAACAACGCTCTCAAGGTCATCAACCGCAGAGATCATAATGATGGGTATATGCTTTAACTGATCGTCGTTTTTGACCTGTTCTAAGACTTCATATCCATTCATCTTGGGCATCATAATATCGAGTAAAACAAGACCAAAATCATGTATAGCCATTAATTCAATCGCTTGTAACCCATTTTCAGCGAGAATAGTATCATAACCTTGTCGTTTTAAGCGACGTGAGAGCATATCACGATTCATCTCGTTGTCATCGACAACGAGGATAAGTCCTTGATTTTCGTCACTCATAATTAGCTCCTGCTATAGAGATGTAATTCAAATGGAATATCATTAATCCTAACATAATTCTGCAATTTCCACCTTGAATACAGATAATAGAATAGTCATTTAGAAGCATAGAATTTAATGTTAACGCTAATCAGAGGAAACCAAGATTAAGTAATCTAGCGAATATAGTGACAACAACTCACTACACTGTACATCAAATCTGTAACCCATTTATTATGATTACCCAAATAACAAACCACATAAATATTACTAAGTTCGGAATTGCCGCAATGCTGGAATAACTTTTGTACCGATAAGTTGAATACCCTTTATTGATGATGTACCGTGAGGTGTGCCAAATTCTATACGACGAGTACCAGCAGAAAATAACGCTTCGCATTGTCGAATAACATCAGCAGGTGAACCAGAGAAAGCAAAACGATCCAACAAATCATCCGAAATAAGATTAGCGGCAGAATCAAGGTCTTGCGTATTTACGAATGTCTGAATTCTTTTGTTCAATTCTGGGTCAACATCAATAGTAACATCTAATGGCGCAACAACAGGCAAATAAAGTACAACCGCTCGCTTAGCTTGATGGCGTGCTTGTTCACGATCTTCATCTACCACAGTAACCGCCCCCATAACAATCTCAACAACACCTTCTGGTCGTTGAGCTTTTCGTTCACCCTCAGCGATGTAACTACGCATCACAGATACGAAATCGGGATTGGCAGAGCCTCCAACTTTAACCTCATGCGCAAGCTGTCCCGCTAATCGCGCTAATTTCTGCCCCCATGTACCAATCAAAATTGGAGGCATAGCATCTGGGATAGGATAGGTTGGACGAACGTGTTCAGCTATTTGAAACACTTTCCCATCATATCCAGCCGATTGACCTGTCAAAAGTTGTTGAACAATATCTATAGATTCTTTAATCGCCGTTATTGAGGGGCGACGCTCCAAAATACCATGATCATTTAACCATGCGCCTCTTGCTAAACCAACATAAACACCGCCCTGCGCAAGTTCAGAAAGTAAAGCCGTTTGTGAGGCAATATCTATAGGGTGAATACGTGAAGGCGATATCGCTGCAGGGCCAATACGGGCTTTACGAATATGAGGTGCCATAAGCAATAACGGCGCATAACTAGGATGAAAAGGGGCATCACAATACACACTAACAACATCAAAATTATATTGATCTACCAAACGGGCTAACGCAATATAATCAGATGCAGTCTTATTAGTTTGAAAAGCAATACTTACTTCAAAATTCATGTCAACTCGTCACTATTCATAGTACGCTTCTTGATGCGTTTAATTTGCATGACAACTCGTTCCTCTGGATCAGGGCAAACAACGAGAGAATCTTTAGCTAACCAGTCACTTTCAGAAAGTTCGCGTTGTTTGGCCGCTAATAATGGTAAAACAGCACTCAACGCAAAAATACAAAAATGTTTATTATCCGGTATACGCAGTTTGCTACTTTCAGTTAACTCAAAATAATCCCCTACAGCCAATCCACAAACAGATCGTCCTTCAATATCAACAACCTCAACACGCAAATCATATATCTCAAACAAACTTGTCATAATATAGAATCCGGATTCAGTTTAAAGGATTATCGAACGTGTAAAACTATACTGCATTTCACATAAGTTACAAAATGCGAATTCCAGTAGATATGTTATTATTAAGAGGCGACTATAATCTACTATACAAATTATCAAAAAACCTCATAGATTATAATCAATTATTGGTTGAAATAGGTCAAAATATCATATTGGCTTATATAACAAATAAGCTAAGATATTGACATAGCAAGTCAATAAAAAGCATCAAAAACGGGGCAGAGCACAAACATCGAGGGGTAAACAATGACATTTTTTGAAGAGTTACCTGATTTACAAAAAGCAATCATCGAAATAATGGTTGAACTTCTTCTTATTGAAAAGGAACATCGTTTCCCTGATCTTATTCTCAATAAAAATGTTGAAGACAAAAAATCTATTCGCCTCACAACGCATTATATTAGAGCATTACTTGCTTATGATTTCGCCCCCCATGAGGATGAACTACAACGTGGTTTACAATGGTTTGACACCATATTTCCTCGCAGAAATTCTCAAGAAATTGATAATAATGAAATGAACCGTCTAATGATGCTTCTGCATCTTGACCCACATAATCAATATGTTGAGCTACGTTTACGCCAACTTGCAAAACAAAAAGGAAGCGAATTCTTCGATGTACAGCCAGGATGGCAAGAATTTGACACTTTGTGGACAATTGAGGTCTTTTTATTAGCTCATGAAAAAGGTGTTTTATCAGAAGATATTATCACCTTAGAAGAGATACAAACTTACCTCAACAATCTAATTAGTGATGTAGGATTAAAGCGTGATAAAGACTTAGCTTTAGCACTCAGATTATATTATCAAACTTACGGTAAACTCGAAGACGATCACGTAAAAAAAATCGAGGCATTAATACAACGTGCTGATGCTCATGGTGGTTTATGGGGAATGCGTGAATTTGGATGGAAAGTTCAGAATGTTTATTGGTTCAAAGAACTTACTGCTGGAAGAAAAATCACATATCGTGATGTAGATGCAGAAAACCACCACCGCAACTTTCATAGAACAATATTAAGCACCTGCATGGTCGTCGAAAACCTGACCCCATTGATGAATCAATTCCCAATACTTAAAATGCCTATCGAGCGGGCGGTAATGCTATGGCATAAGCAATTTGAAGATCAAAATATTATTACCACACTCCGCAATCTGTTCCCAAAACCGCACGATTACACTTATATTCTCGTATTATGCCGAACAATTCGCGCATTTAGAGCTTATCTAGGTGAACGATTACTTGGTCTCGAAAACACTTATCTTCTTAAAAAGATTACACAACTACAACCTATTGTTGAAGAATCATCTGAGGTTAGTAGCATTAAGCAAGCACTACGAAAATGGATACAGATTGACTTAACAGGACAAATGGAACGCCTTAAACTTGGTTTCTCAGATACTAATGTCGTGCGTGTATACCCTTTCATTTGGAGTCCAATGGTAAGCAATGAAGATCGCCCTCGTTCTTTAATTGAAGACTCGCTTATTATCAAATATGGTCCACGTGCAGAAATCGAAAAGGAACGTGGGTCATATGAAAAACTTCCGACAGCCACACAAGATTATTTTGTACGCATACCCCAAGCAAGTTATACAGATAGTTCTACTGGAATCGCTTACGTTATCATGCAAGATTTACGCAACTACAAAACCTTATATGAACTGCGACAAGATTTACATGGGCAAGGAATAATTGAAAATCTATCAGATCAACTAAGCGATTTTTTACAACGTATGCACCGTGCGGGTAGCGCAGTAAAACAAATGGCTCCTAGCAGTACACTCAGAGAAATATATTTAAACAAAATGCTCGATTACGTTGATAGGGTATTCAACTTTATCGAGAAACATGAACTCTATCCAGAAAATTCTACCCCTGATGAAGTTCGTGAAATCAAATACGAAATTTTTAAGCATGTTGGTGAAATCATCAAACTACAACATCAAATTGAGATTTTCCCATCCGCATATATGCACGGGGACTTGCACATGCGTAATATCATGGTTCAAGGTTTCAATTCTTCTCAGAGGAACGGTGGTTTTAGATTTAAGCTAATCGACCTTGAATTTATGCGTGCAGAAGGGGATGCTGCCTTCGATGCAGGGCAACTTGTCATGGATATTGACCTTGTTGCGCGGGATGAAAAAGATCATCAAACAAAGGAAAATCTCTTAAAACTGAAACGTGGTTTAGAGCAACTTTATAATGGGTTTAGTAATAGTCGTCAAGATACCGGTTTTGGTGTCCGTTTAGAGTTAGCAAAAGCGCGTGCATTACTGCGGATTGCTAAAGGTAAAACAAAACGTGGGCAATATTTCGTAGACGCAAAGCAACAAGCACAAGCCGATGAAATTGGTGCAGAACTTATCGCACATGCTTTCGAAGCATTGGAACATCTGCGTATTGTAGTAGAGGATACGCCTCAAAAATCAGAGGTTTAGCACGGTTAAACAAAACAACTCTTTCACCAATAGGTCACATTTGACTTGTTAGTAAACGAGTTGTTGTAGTTCATTCTCTAAGTTGTATTTAGATAACTAGGCATTATCCATATGTTGTCGGCGCAAATATTTCTCTAATTCCACAGCAATCAGTATCACAGTCGCTAAAACAAATGAAACAAATAACTCTGTGATAGACAATGCAGCAGTTTCAAAGGTCGATTGGAAGAATGGCACATAAATAACTAGCAATTGTAAAGCAAATGTCGATAACACTGCCCACAAAAGTAATCGATTACCCTTAAATCCACCTCTGAAGAACGAGATACGATCTCCAGCATGAATTGCCATTACCTCAAACATTTGTGTAAACGCTAATACAGTAAAAGCAATCGTGCGTGGGATTTTTTCTGCCTCACCTAAAATACCCTCAGAGGATTCCTCTTCCGCAGGTGATAAACTCTCGGATTCTGCATCAATAATTTCTAAGCGCTCTTCAACCGAGAGGTCATCCCAATCTTCTGGAACAAACTCTTCCCCAACGACATCTACTAATTCACTATATGCAAGATTTTCTAATCCGAGTGATGCTTCTAAGGGTTTCATATTATGGTTGAAAAAACCATACAAGAAGCCTATAAGGGTTACAATCGCAATAAGTATACCAACCCAAATTACATGCGTTCCAGTTCCACCTGCAAAGATACTTTCATTGACAGGGCGAGGGTTTCTCTCCATAACATCGGATTCAGGATCACCAAACCCAAGTGCAATTGCGGGTAAACCATCAGTAACCAAGTTAATCCACAAAATCTGAATAGCAAGGAGTGGAATTTTCAAACCAACCATAAGCGCGGCAAACATCACAAGGATTTCACCAACATTCGAACTTAATAGATACTTGATAAACTTACGAATGTTGTCATAAATGGTACGTCCCTCTTCAACAGCAGCAACAATTGAAGCGAAATTATCATCAGTCAGCACCATTTCCGCCGCGCCTTTACTGACGTCAGTACCTGTGATACCCATCGCAACACCGATATCAGCTTGTTTCAATGCAGGCGCATCATTCACCCCATCGCCTGTCATAGCAACAATTAGACCCTGATCTTTTAAGACCTTGACGATGCGCAATTTATGTTCAGGTGAAACACGCGCAAATGCTGAGGTTGTTTCAAGTTCTTTAATTAACTGCGCATCATCCATAGTATCCAGTTGGGAACCAGTGATTGCATGTTCGCCATCACCAATGATGCCCAAATTACGAGCGATTGCTTCGGCTGTTAAGGCATGATCACCTGTAATCATCATACTGCGAATACCAGCATGACGCGCTTTAGCAACAGCATCCTTCGCTTCTGGACGTGCAGGGTCAACAATGCCGACTAAACCTAGTAAGCTTAAATTTCGCTCAATCTCCGGTGTAATGTCATCAGGTTTATTATCCATCGGACGATAAGCAACACCCAAAACACGTAGCCCTTGTGAAGCCATTTCATCGACCTCTGTTTGCCACAAAGCCCGACGTTTATCATCAAGTTCACGTAAACCACTTGGAATATGCTCATGACTTGCCCACTCAATCAAACGATCAGGAGCACCTTTTGTTATTGTGATGTAACCTGTATCAAATAATTCTTTGGCTTCATCACCCATAACCTGATGCACAGTAGTCATCGCTTTACGTTCACTACTAAATGGGAGTTCTGCGATGCGTGGTAAATCTTCTTCGAGTTGATGGCGCGTCCACCCAACTTTTTGAGCAGCAACAATCATCGCCCCTTCAGTCGTATCTCCAATAACATTGATTTTATGCGTTTCTTTATCTTCTGTTAGGGTCGCATTGGTTGATAATGCCATCGCTTTTAAGAAACGAGCAACGCTTGGGTCACTTTTAGGGTTGAGTGGATCGCCATTTTTAAGGAAAAACTCGCCTGTTGGTGTATACCCAATACCAGTTACTTCAACATCATCATGTCCGGGGAGTGCGATTTGTGTCGCGGTCATTTCATTTTTCGTCAATGTTCCCGTTTTGTCCGAACAAATGATGTTAACAGAACCTAAGGTCTCTACAGCAGGCAAACGTCTAATTAACGCATTACGCTTAACCATCCGACTCGCACCAAGTGAAAGCCCAATGGTAATTAATGCAGGTAAACCTTCTGGTACAGCTGCAACAGCTAAACTAATAGCGACTAAGAACATATCTTGAGCGGGTATACCACGAATTAACCAACCCACAATAAAAACTATTACAACGACAGTCGCTGCGCCAGCCGCGAGCGTAGCACCAAGTTGTGTCATACGGCGTTGAAGCGGTGTAATACCCGTCTCAACTTGAAGAAGTAATGCCGCAATGTTTCCTAATTCAGTTTTCAATCCTGTGTTAGTCACAACCATTTCGCCACGTCCGTAATTCACGGATGTTCCCATAAAGACAAGGTTATTGCGATCTCCAAGAGCAACATCTGTCTTAGAAATGATCGGAGCAATATTCTTCTCAACAGGTTGCGATTCGCCAGTAAGAGCGGCTTCTTCAATCTGCATATTGATGCTCTGTATCAAACGTCCATCAGCGGGAATACGATCTCCCTCCTCTAGCACAACAATATCACCAGGAACGAGGTCTTCTGCATTCACTTGTTCGATCTCACCATTCCGGCGAACCCGAACTTGAGGAACTTGCATTGCGCTTAATGCAGCCAAAGATTGTTCTGCTTGGAATTCTTGGTAAATCCCTAACATCGCATTAAGAATAACAATCACCATAATAACGATAACATCTTTTACATCACCAAGAAATAATGATACAAGTGCTGCAAATAGCAGAATTAGCACCATCAGATCAGTG
>WURV02181687.1:3144-13210 GCA_011762755.2 Epimenia babai
GAGCTGGAGAGAAATGCACAGAAAAAACCCTATACCTCTGATGGGACCTCTGACGAGTATAGGTTTTTCTCTATGCATTGCTCTCCAGTTATTCTATAGAATAACATCGGCTACCCACATTAACGTCACATTAACAATATGCGGTGACTGGGTCGTAATATGTGGGTGCACGGTGCGTGATGACGTCAGGGAGAGGATGATGAAGCCGTTCGCTTGGCCAAAGAGGAACTGGAACAGGAGACGCGACAGAGGAGTCTGTTCGAGGGACTCAAGTTCTTCATCAACAGAGAATGTCCGCGCGAGGACCTGACGTTCATGATTCGGTGCGTCTGACGTATAGGTGTTACCCGTCATGTACTTGAGTGCTGTCTGACATTCATTCGCTGCGCCTGATATATTTTGTGCTGAATCTAGTGTGGATGTGCTCTACATGACATTTGTCCACTGCGTCTGATGCATATAAAAGCATGGCATGGATATTTTTGTGCCATATCTGACATTCGTATGCCGCACCTGACTTTACGTGTCGCACCCAAGCCTCCAGCCCCTCCCCCCATTCTAATGCTTCTAATGCACATTTCCCCACAATAATCACTATGTTTTATTAGGATTGGGACCGTTGACTTTTGCTTCTGTAACAGCCATATTCCAACTTAACTCCCCGTTTACACCCAAACCTCATTGGATAATCCGTATTTTGGTACATCGACTATCGGTCACCTTATATAGTATGGGGGGGGTGTGGTAACTTGCAATAAGCCAGCATCAATTCGTTATCTACATCATTGTTGGCCCTTTACAAAGCTATCCCCAGTACGTTGTGGTTGACCTGACGAACTGAACCTCTGGGATTTTAATCGTATTACCATATTACTCTGACGTAAGCTGGGTTGAAAGCAATTCGTATAATTAGCCCGGTAGCGTTGCTTCAGGAGTTTCGGCGGTGAAGTGTCGTGGGATAAGACGGTGGCTGTGGGGGCGACGTTCGCTGAATCCGATGAGACCATTTCCCACCAGATTGTGGACAGACCGTCCGTGCCAAAGCAGTATATATCTAGGTCAGTTACTAAATACTTAACTAGGTCGCTAGTCGGTACTAACTAGCAGTACACATCCGAGTCAGTACTAAGTAGAGTACATAACTAGGTCAGTACTCAGTACAAACTAGCAACACTACAAATCCAAGTCGGTATTAAGTACAAGTACATAACTAGGTCAGTAGTCAGTACAAACCCGCAGTACACATCCAAGTCGGTATTAAGTACAAGTACATAACTAGGTCAGTACTCAGTACAAACTAGCAACAGTACAAATCCAAGTCGGTTTTGAGTACAAGTACATAACTAGGTCAGTACTAAGTACAAACTAGCAGCAGTATAAATCCGAGTTGGTATTAAGTACAAGTACATAACTAGGTCGGTCGTCAGTACAAACCAGCAGTACACATTGAAGTGAAATGAAATATATTTGATGTAAAGTGCACTAATAGCATTGCTCCCCAACACACATTATGTCAATAAATTCTCTTTTTAAAAGCATTGATAGGCCTATGCTACATCCGAGTCGGTATTAAGTACAAGTACTCAACTAGATAAGTACTCAGTACAAACTAGCAGTATACATCCGAGTCAGTACTGAGTACAAGTACATTACTAGGTCAGTACTCAGTACAAACTAGCAGTACACATCGGAGTCAGTACTGAGTACAAGTACATTACTAGGTCAGTACTCGGTACAAACTAGCAGTACACATTGGAGTCAGTACTGAGTACAAGTACATAACTAGGTCAGTACTCAGTATAAACTAGCAGTACACATCCCAGTCAGTACTGAGTACACGTACATTACTAGGTCAGTACTAAGTACAAACTAGCAGTACACATCCGAGTCAGTACTGAGTACAAGTACATTACTAGGTCAGTACTCAGTACAAACTAGCAGTACACATCCGAGTCAGTACTAGCTACAAGTTCATATCTAGGTCAGTAGTCAGTACAAACCCCGCAGTTCACATCTAGGTCACATATCGCGATTCGGTGTCAACTGGCCGTAGATATCTCAGTCAGTACCAGGTACAAACTCGTTCGGGCTGCCATCTACCCACGTATTTAGGTCACTACTATCCACCGTAAAGCGAGTGAAATTTAGATGATATTAAATCGAAAATGATACCAACTTTGAAGATTACTTGGATTTACACCGTGTTTTTCTGATTACATTTGTTCGTTGCTATTTTATGTCCAATCTGCAAATTTAATCCACAACTGTGAATGAAGGGTATTCATATAAAACCCGATACATCAAACTATTGTCTCAGGAAAAGCTCAAGGATTTCATCAGTTAGCACTAGGTTGATTATGAAGGTAAACGTAGATATTGAATCCAAAATGATTTTGGCCCCTTACAATGTTACTCTATGTGGTTAACACAACATGCCGATTAGCCTCACTTAGACGGGGTGGGGAAAAAACACTCGATGTGAAAAACGGCACGTTTTTTATGATACCCTCTACCGAGTGTCAGCAGACGTTGAGTTTGTCACCACTGTCTTTTATGATACCCTCCACCGAGTGTCAGCAGGTGTTGAGTTTGTAACCACTGTCTTTTATGATACCCTCCACCGAGTGTCAGCAGATGTTGAGTTTGTCACCACTGTCTTTTATGATACCCTCCACCGAGTGTCAGCAGATGTTGAGTTTGTCACCACTATAAAACGTCTTCATGCGTACGTTACGCTATCGTAGTTCGCTCGCCGCAGGTACTACGTGCAGCCGCAGTGGGTGTTTGATTCGATTAACGCGCGCCGACTCCTGCCCGAGAACGATTACTTCATGGGCGCTCTCCTACCGCCGCACTTCTCTCCCTTTGTGACGTCGGCGGGCGACGATTACGACCCGCGGGAACGGCACGACGTTTTTCAAAATCGACAGAAAGGTCGGTGAAATAAGAGCGGCGTAAGAGCGCTAGATGCGTAAACGAAAGATCGCGGGTTCGAAGCCGCCTGTTGTCGGATTTTCTGATATTGACGTTCCTCAGCAAGTCATTGATTGTCTCAATTACTCGACTGAGGTCGGTCGCTAAATGTGTAGATGTAGACGGCTGATATCATCCAGGTGATATGCGAGAGCCGAGTTCGGATTATATTGTATCTGCGCCGAATAGCTGCAATAAACAATCGCTGTAAACCTTTGATATACCTTTGTTAGCCGATGCCTGCAGTCTATCTACGTTATGTACTTTACCTTTTTACCTGTAATTTACCTTTGCAATGTGTTTTTCATAATGATAATGTTTATTGGTATTTTTTTAAAATCAGTCGGCTTTATAGTGGGGAAGCAGTTAGTCGAACGGTAGGAACACCGGACTCGCAAACGAGAAGTCGCAGGTTCGAAACCACCCGCCGGTCGACTTTCTGCGATGCTCTTCAGCAGTTCATATTTATTCACGATTTTTTGAGTAAACCCGTCTCCTAAATTGGTAGACGCTCGATATCTGACGAGTGATATGCGAGTGTCGAAGGTATTGTATCGGCGCTGAATACAGCCGCCATAAAAAAACTCGTTTCAAACCGCATCTGAGGGCCTGTGCTGATACTTGCGGTCTATAAATGCACTTTGACCTTTAGTGTGAAATGTCTGCCTGGCCCTGAAAGGATGTGGGTGAAATATTAGATTAATGATGCTACCGGGCAGAACTTCTAATAAATACTAATAATAGTGTTACACTTGCCCTGCAGTATGCAGTTTTTCAAGGGACTCTTAAACGATAAAACGGACTAATAATTCGCTCAATGTTTGAACATAGATCGCCCAAAAGTTGAATGTTAGATAATCAAGTCTCCGTGTAACATGTGACTAACTTTTAAACAGTTAAACGTAAATCTGAAGTAGGTCACTGAACGATTACGTGGAATATGCAAATAACATTGTCACGTGATGTGAACGGTTGTTTTGATGATTACTTATTTAGATTCCACGTAAATTTGTAAAGTGTCTTTGATAGCCATGTGCTAAAAGGGCACTATAAATCAATAAAATTTCACTTCTTTTCACGTCTCTCGTTGTTTTAATAATTATACTTCGTTAATATCCGCTTGAATCATCTAAGATACGAGATGAAAGTCACCGCATCCCCCCAACCCACTACCCCCCATGAACGATGCGTTTTTCAGACGAAATAAACGAAGCGGATGAAGATTTCGTGCCGAGCGAAGAAGAAGCCACTCTGGAGAAACCGAAGTCGAGAAAGAGGAAGCGGAAATCCGCCAAGAAAGACGCGGCTGCCAGCGTGGATGCTACAGTGGGGACAAAAGTGGATAGCAAAGCAGATAGTGATGCGGATACAGAACCGGATAGCGACGAGGATACTAAAGTGGATAGCGACGCAGATAGTGATAAAAGCGACGAAGAGGAGACTGCGGCAACAGAAGCTACTACACCTGCTCAGGTAATGTGTCGAGTAGTTCGTTATGTAGTAATAGACACACCTGACCGACTCTGTTCTCGTTAGATGAAGGATTAATCGAGGGTCTTGTGGATTAGGGTTGAAGGATCAACCACTGAGACACTGTTAAAGGCGTACACTGAATTATTTGTGTACAAGTGTGTTTGACAGCTCTGGTAATAAGTACACTTTAAACAAATAAATCTCAATTTCAAAATTTCATTTTCAATTTCAATTTAATCTCATTTCATGTATTTGTGTATTGCCTTTTCCATGGTATCATGATTTTGTGATTTTTAAGTGGAGTAAATGACTTGACATAGAGTGCGTTTTATGTTGAATTTTTTTATTACGTATTTATGGATGTTTTTCGGGCACATTCAATATTCGTGAATTGTTAAATTATGAATTATAGCAGCCGGCAAAGCTGCGCAAGATGAGGGTGGTGCAGGGTAAGGTCGCGAGGGAGAACCCCGCCCAGAAACGGGACGCCGAGGCTGAGGAGAGGAAACTGGCCGAGCTGATGATCCCGAAGAAGAAACGTCGCTTGTATCAGAAGATCGTGACATCGCGCAAGAGGAAAGCGCAAGAGGTCAGTGCGACTACTCGCTTAATTGGTTATTGCAGGCACTGACTGTCGTTTGTCCGAGGTCTCGCGATATAACGCCGTCGCGATTCGTACCCAAACGCCACCGCGATATAATCGGGTTACAAACATTTCTCGTATCCGATGCATTGTGGCGAAATTATTAATTATTAGCAATAACAATCGCTCTAATTGCAATAGCAATAAATTAGCAATTTACACGCGTGATTATTGTACTGCAATATATTGCCCCGTGCAGAATTCTGTTAAATAGTGTGTATTATTAGGCCTAATGTTTCTTTCAGTCGTTATTCGCAGGACTGTCCATAATGAAATGAAATTGAAATGAAATTTCATTGATTTATAATGCCCTTTTAACACATGGCTATCAAAGACAAAATCTTAGGATATCTTGACAGTGAACAAAATTAATAATGAATTGTCAATAAAAATTAGATGAATATAAGATTTCGGTTGTGTTTTGTCACAACTGCATATATCGTTAGTCTATAGTAATATTTATTTTTCAATGGCTTATTATGCCTCTACGAAATTTTTATGCTTTTAATATGTAATTGTTTATTTAAAATTTCATATTCTATGCTTTTGTAAAGTGTGACAGGCAGACTCATGACTAAAGCCGCACTAAAAATACCATAATAATAATAATAATGAGTTCAAGTAACGTTCCTTTAGTAACAGCAAAACGGCCAGTTGAGCATGGCCAGTTAACGATTTGCTAAGGGTATCAGGAATAGCGTTTTTTTGTAATCAATTAAGACCCAGATATAGATAGACTATAGATAATTGATTATGAGCAGAATTTCAACAAACCAAAATTAGTTTTCAACTAAAATTAGTGGCCCGACCAGTTGACCAGTTGACCACTAGCAATACTAGGAAGGACACCAGCCTGAGGTTGGTTATGTCGGATTGTAAAAGATTCTATTGTATATTTTCTAGATTGATCAGTCGATAATATCCGAGTGTCGTAGAGATGTATTTGAACTTTGATAAATTTTATGTATACGAGGATTTCTTTTTTGAATTCATTATTTATTAATTGATTGCGGTTTATTTTTCCAGGTGCGAGCGCTGGAAGAAAAACGAAATCTTTATGAAAAGACGGAGCGAAAGAAAAAAATGAAAGCCAAGTTAATTCGTTCGACATGAGAATAATAAATATCGTCACATCTAAAATATGTGCTGTTTCTTTTTATATTTGAAGTTACATTAAGATATGTTAACTGGTTGAAAAATGCATTAGTCTCCAGTGAACTGTCAGCAGTTGATGTATTTGAAATGAGTGACATTATCCAGGAATAATTGTTATTTTCTCGATTAGTGGTTCAGTCGCTCCTCAATTGGCAAATCTTGTGACCAATGCAGTAAGTGGTTCAATCACTTTTTGTCAGCAAATCTTCAGACCAATGTGGTAGGTGGTTCAGTCACTTTCAGTCTGGAAATCTTATGCCCGATGTGGTAAGTGGTTCAGTTATTTTCAGTAAGAAAATCTGACCAATCTGGTAGGTGGTTCTGTCGCTTTCAGTTCGCAAATTTTCTGACCAAAGTGGTATGTGGTTCAGGCGCTTAAGGTCCAGAAATCTTCTGATCTGACTAATGCTGTCGGTGGTTCAGTCCTTTCAGCAAATCCGATCAGCGCGGTAGGTGGTTAAGTCCCTCTCAATCTGCAAATCTTCTGATCAATGTGGTAGGTGGTTCAGTCACTATCAGTCTGTAAATCCTCTGACCAGTGTCGTTTATTCTCGCACACCTATCCAATGAAAATTGATACACAATACCATACTCATGTTTTCTCACTAAAAAAGAGAAATGTTTATACTGCTACTTTATTAATGGCTGTTACAATCAGAATCATAATAATAATAATTCATTTGTTTTGAAGGCGCCCTAATAACTAATAACCCCCATCAGGGGTATAGGTTTTTTCCTGTGCATTTCTCTCCACCTAATAACTATGTGTCTAAAGCGCCTAAAGAATATTGTCTCCAAAGATTATTGCAGTTATTATGCCTCTATAGAAGTTCCAATAACTCATTCCATTCAAATCTTTCCAAAAGTTCATGCCCAACAATTCTGCTCATTTCCTGAAAAGAAATTGAAAGACTATTGAAAAGTAAAGAAATGTCCGGCCATGTGGCTTCTAACTCACTACCCCTCGCGGGGAAAGCCTCCATTCGAACCACTACACCACCGGTACTGCCTTATCAGTGACACCAAGTCAATAATTTAGATTCAACTAAATGGTGCTATGTGTGCCACGGAACATTAACTCCTAATTATAAACTGTGACTTTTAGCGTTATCACATTACAAAATGCTCCAATAGTGATACCGGAACAATTTGTTATTTCGCAACCGATGTAGTGAACTATAGTGGAACTGGGACGTTTTGCAATATCTGCACAATCACTCCAAAGTTCAAAAACCTAGGTGGGCTGTCGCTGGATGAATAGATTTTCCAAAAAACCTCTGATGAAATTAAAAATACGAGGCTTTAATACATTATCCATAACGTATAATTCTAAATCATAGATTGTGTCTTGTACGAACTAATTAAGCAGTTTATAATTTATGCAGCTAGAAGCATTGTATCTAGCTAACTTACTGTAAATCAAAGTTTGAGACCATTAAAAGCATTAATCCATCCTTCAATCCTAACATTGGTAGATATACGACCTGTGGTGTGTTCATGTAGCAGCCTTGCTTATGCCGAACCAGCTCTCCCCAGAGGAGCATCGAGGCACAACTCGGACATTTCCCACGCAGGGGTATCACTTGATCTTCCTCGCCTTTCAGGAATTTTCTCGCCAAACATTTTATATGTGCAGACATAAAACAACTCGGCATATAACACGTCATCTTTTCACGCGAACCCAATATGACATCGCACACCGTACAGTTAACCGATTCTGTATAATTTTCCATCGTGACGTTTGTGGCATCATTTTCCATCGTCTCTGTGGGCTTTCCGTGGGTGTTCTTGATTTTGACACATTTTACTGGACCGTATGCAATAGCCATGTGATCTGGAGGCGGAAAGTTATTATCAAAGTCAATCTTGTAATCCTGGAGCAACCACCGTACGGTGAGGGCCAGTCGACACCATGGTGCTGTACGTAACATGTGAGTTACCACGCGGAACCTGTATTCAAATCCTGTCTCCTTACGGCTTTTCTTCAGGTTTAATACCTTGAGGATGCGTGATTTATCGGGATTCTGCCACGCCCATTCAAACTGTGTTAATAACAACTATATAAAAACAATGATAACCATATATGACAACCAATATAAAATATTTTTATTATTTGACGTGGCTTTCAATTATGCAATCCTTAGGCTATGTACAAGCATGATGGCCATCTATACCAGGGGCAGATAAGTATAAAACAATAATAAAGATTAATAAATACACAAAAGAATAAATAAGTAGATAAATAAGGAAACACAAAATAATGTTCGCCATACGTAATTCGTTATATATATATATATATATATGTGTGTGTGTGTGTGCGTGCGTGCGTGCGCGTGCATGCAGGTACGTATGCATGCACATATATACACAATCATATACACATATACATACACATTTATACATCCATATACACATGCATGTACGTGCATACATAAATGTGATTACATATATGCATGCATATATAAATATATACATTTATACCTATATACGTACATACATATATGTATACATACATAAATAAATATATACATATATATCTCTTGATAAACACAGGTATACTTAACAAAAACATACATATGCACTCATATGTACATATGTATATACGTACATACGCATATGCATATTCATAAATATTATGTTTGTATGTATGCAAAAGCATGTATTTATGTAATTACGCATACATACACACGAATATACATCATAACAAACATACTGAAAAATATAAAAATATGAGAATAGCCGAAGTGTACATATTACATTAAGGTGGTGAATATATCTATGCGTGAACGAAGTACATAGTTAACTATGATTTCATAAAATAATATTCCAATTAATGCTAAATTTTATTGTTCTTAACCCCCAGCATTTCATTGTCACGGAATTATATTGCTATAGTAATGTGATGTACAGATGTCAGCATGGTAAGGGTTAATAGCAGTTAGGCGAGTGGTAGTAGGATAGGACGGGTTCGAAACCACCCACCCATAGACTCTGCTGCGATGATCCTCAGTAAGTCATTTATGCCCGATTGCTGGAGTAAACCCGTCTCTAAAATGGGTAGATGCTCGACATTATCCTTGGCAGGGTGATATGCGAGTGTCGAAGGTATTGTATATGCGCTGAATAGCTGCCACAAACCAAAATTTCATTTTAAACCGGTTCCGATAGCCTTTATTCGCTGATACTTGCGGTCAATAAATTTTGGACTTAACCTTTTTTTACCTTTAATATGGAAATTCGTAATGTGTGGATGGATATATGAAATATAATTGAATTTTATGATTCATAGTTGAAAATTTTGGGAATAATATCTAATACAATGTCCTGGATTATTCCGACGTATTATTTTATTTCATTTCAAGGCTCTATTGTTGGTTACAAAATATTATTTAAATACAATTATTTTATTAGAAAGTCATATATTAGCACCAAGACGATGCAATGAATAGATGCAATGTAAATGACATAAATGTTATACTTGACTGTAAATGACAGCCTGACACCATAGATAACTGTTTAGGGAGGGGGTGAGAGGTAATGTCATGTGCTTATCTAACATGACCTGTCTGACTTTTTGAAGCGTAAATGACTTTGTCAGCAATTTATTTGGAGGCTTGTAACCTACATTCATTACTGTAGAGGCATACTGCAGTGAATAAAACTCTCGTGACCCGATACCATAAAAATCTACTCATTACAGCAGATAGTGAAGAGCAGTCACGGAGCAACATGACGTGTTTGAGCTCTGACAACAGCCAATACTAGAAAACCCTACAACATATTATATCATTATATGGTTAAACTTATTCATTAAATACAGGG
>WURV02181698.1:0-13210 GCA_011762755.2 Epimenia babai
TACGCCCGGCGCGGCCTGGGCGATCGCCCGTTTCGGCCTGGCGCCGGGCCGGCGCCACCGGCTCTGCCCGGCCGGCGGCGCGAAGGCCCTGCTGGCCGGTCTGCCGCCGGCCGCGTTGCGCCTGTCTCTGGACCAGGTCGAGCTGCTCGAGCGCCTCGGCCTGCGCAGCATCGGCGATCTCTATGACATTCCGCCCGCCACGCTGGAGCCGCGCTTCGACCGCCAGGTCGCCCGGCGCCTGGACCAGGCGCTGGGCCGGTTGCCGGAAGCGTTCTCGCCGCGGCCGCCCAGCCCGCCGCAGGCGAAACCTGGCCCGAGTTTCTCGCTCCGGGGGTCGAGCTCGACCAGCCACGCCCGCTGGAGCTGGAGGGCTACCGCGTCTCGTTGCCGGCCGAGTATCGGCTGGAGCAGGTCGGGCCGGTCACGCGCGGCGGGACCGAGTGGAAGGTCGTCGGGCCGAAGGTGCAGGGACGAGACGTCGAGTTGTCTGTCCGGCTGCTGCCGCTGGAACTACGCGCCGATGGCCAGGTGCTCGAACCCATGTGGGGCGAGGTCATGGCGGCGGCCGGCGTGTCTGCATCTGGGTACGACGTCGAGTTTGGCCGCATCGGCGATATCCCGTTCGCACGCTGTGTCGACCGCGACGTCGCCTCGGGCCGCGCGGTCGGTCGTGTCTTGTACCTCGGCAAGCTCTCGCCCCGCGCCCCGCGCCGCCTGGAGATCGCCTACACCACCCACCCTAAGGCCCCAGAGCAAGCGATGGTCTGCGAGCAGATCGCCCGGTCCCTGGTCCGTATGGAGCCCGTCATGATGCCGCCGGCGGGTGATCCCGAGGAGGTCCCCGATGGGCTGGCCCCCTTGGCCGAGGTTCGCGGTGATGAGGCGTGGAAGGTCTGTGGCCCGTGGGCGTTTTTCCCTCAGGACGACGTACGCACGCGATTTAGCAACCGTGGGTCGATATGGGAGGCCCAGGTCACCTTCAGCGGCGCGACCCATGCCCGCATCGACCTGACGCTGGAGCCCGAGCTAGGCGATCAGGCCAAAGCCCGCCCGGTCGTGCTGCAGGGGCCGATCGAAGTCGAAGACGCTCTGGACCCGGCGTCAACGATCTACGCCTTCGGCGGCGAGGCCAGCTATATCCGCCTCTGGGACGACGCGGTGTTTGTGCGCATCGATCACGGGGGATCGCCGCTGGGCCACCACGGCACCCAACGACGCATCACCTACCACGGCTCGCTCGGCGGGTACCGCGTCGATATCGAGGTCGCCAGCCGCGACGGCAACGGGATGACGATGGCGCAGCTGGAATACACCCTCCAGCAGGCACGCCTCGCCACCGCCGCGGAACTCATCGACGCACGGATACAAGCCAACTGGGCTAAGGAGCTGCTCGAACCCGGCCGTGCCGCCTTCCCCCTCGACGGCGGGATAGACGTGGCCCAAGCCCTGGTGCTGGACGACTTCGGCCGCGTCGCGCTCTCCCCGCAGTATGACCCCGAGTCCCAGCAGCTCTTCTCTGCCTACCCCGCACTTGATCCAGAAGTATTGGCTGGCTACGAGCAGTGGGACAGCGACGAGTTAGATGAACTGCTTGGCACGATCGAACGCTTGGAAGGGTTTGAGATCCGCCCGGTCGCTGAACTAGGCCGGGGCCACGAACCCCGTCGGTTGTCCTGGACCACGCGGACCGAGGCGGGTCGGCTCGGCATGACGATGCACACCGAGCCCCTGCGGTCGACCGACGGCGAGCTGCTCACGCCGATCATCGACGACGCCACCACCGAGCGCATCTCCTTCCGCCTGGGACGCCGCACGATCCGCCCGTCCGACCCGCCGGAAGTGACCTACCGCGAGCTGCGCAACCTCCGTGTCTGGCGGGTTAAGATGGCACCGGTGGCCCGCCAGGAGCTCGCGCGTTGCCACTACCTCACCATCGTCCCCGGACACATGCTCGTCATCTCCGTGACCTACCGAGCCGACACCCCCGAGCAGCTGGAGGCCTTTGACGCCTCGGTCGCGACTCTGGTATATCAGGACGGCCAAGCACTGGAAGCCCAAGCCGAATCCGGAGCTGACGCCGACGCGCCCTAACCCACGACAACCGCGCGGTGCTTTGCGTTCAAAGCAAAAACCGTCGAAAGGAATACATGCCCGATACCACGCTCCTCGAATGCTTTGAAAACCCAAACCCCAAGCGCGACTACGTCATCGAGCACATCGCCGAGGAGTTCACCAGCGTCTGCCCGAAGACCGGCCACCCGGACTTCGGCATCGTCACCGTCCAGTACGTCCCCGACCAGACCTGCGTCGAGCTCAAGGCCTTGAAGCTCTACCTCCAGAGCTTCCGCAGCGAGGGCAGCTTCTACGAGGCCGTCACCAACCAAATCGCCGACGATTTGGCTGCCGTCATGCAGCCACGCTGGATGCTGATCCAGACCGACTGGCGCGGCCGAGGCGGCATCCGATCCGTCATCCGCGCCGAAGTTGGCCAACTCCCCGGCGGCGCACCCCTCGACGATGGCTACGACGACGAAGAAGACTATGAGGCCCCCGACTCCCGCAGGCCCCCAGGGTTCTAGGCCTTGTTGGGGATTGGTGGGATGGCCGTCTCGGCCGTCGATCATGCGTTATGACGGGTGGGTCGCCCATCCCACTTGCTGATATTTGCAGGTGAGGCCTCAGAGGTATTCGGACTTATCCCGCGTTCGCATCGCCCCCTTCGGGCTGCTATCGTATCCGGCCCAACTCCCCGCGAAACCCCCGAAGAAACGGCCCACCTATGAGCATCCTCGTCGACAAAAACACCAAGGTCATCTGCCAAGGCATCACCGGCTCGGCAGGGGCGTTCCACACCAAGGGCTGCCTCGACTACGGCACCCAGATGGTCGGCGGCGTTACGCCAGGCAAAGGCGGCCAAAAAGACGCTAACGGGCTGCCGATCTTCAACACCGTAAGCGAGGCCGTGGAAGCCACTGGCGCGGATGCGACGCTGATCTTCGTGCCCCCGCCGTTCGCCGCGGACGCCGTGCTCGAAGCGGCCGACGCAGGCATCACCATGATCGTCTGCATCACCGAGCACATCCCCGTCCTCGACATGATGCGCGTCAAGAAGCAACTCGACCAACCCAAGTACGCCGGCGTCACCCTGCTGGGCCCCAACTGCCCAGGTATCATCACCCCAGGCGAATGCAAGATCGGCATCATGCCCGGCTACATCCACACGCCCGCCAGTGAATCCAAGTCCGGCAAGAGCGTCGGCATCATCTCGCGCTCGGGCACGCTCACCTACGAAGCTGTCTGGCAGACCGGCAACCACGGCATGGGCCAGACCACCTGCGTCGGTATCGGCGGCGACCCCGTCCGTGGGCTCAACTACATCGACCTGCTTGAGATGTTCCAGAACGACCTCGACACCGACGGCATCGTGATGATCGGCGAGATCGGCGGTACCGACGAGGAAGCCGCGGCCGACTACATCAAGCAAAACGTCACCAAGCCCGTCACCATCTTCATCGCCGGCCAAACCGCACCGCCGGGTCGCCGCATGGGCCACGCCGGGGCGATCATCTCCGGGGGCGAAGGCACGGCCGAATCGAAGATCGACGCTCTCCGCGCCGCCGGTTGCCACGTCAGCATGTCACCCGCCGACCTGGGTAAGACCATGGCTCAGGCCCTGGGACTCGAAGCCGTTGTGGCGTAAAACGACGCGGCCGCCTTATCTTCAAGAACACCTACAGATAAAGCCCGGCCGATGCCTCGGCCGGGCTTTAGGTTTATTCAATCTTCACGTGCAGGTCACGTGGCTTACTTCAGGTCTGACGGGTCGTAGATCCACTGGTCGGCGGTGCGGTCGTAGTCGCACAGTTCGCCGTCCTTGAACCACAGCGCCAGCTCGCGCGTGGCGGACTCTTCGCTGTCGCTGCCGTGGATGAGGTTGTTGCCGCCGGACATCCCGAAGTCGCCGCGGATCGTGCCGGCGTCGGCCTTCTGCCCGTTGGTCGCGCCGATCAGGTTGCGGCAGACCGCGATCGCGTTCACCCCCTTCACGGCCAGCACCAGTACCGGCGAGCTGGTCACGAAGTCGAGCAAGCCGCCGAAGAACGGCCGATCCTTGTGCTCGGCGTAGTGCTGCTCCGCCAGGTCGCGGGGCACCATCATCATCTTCGCGCCGACGACGGTCAGCCCCTTTCGCTCAAGACGCGCCAGCACCTCACCCATCAATCCACGCTGCACGGCGTCGGGTTTCAGAAACAAGAGAGTCGTTTGCATAGTGGCCTCATTCCAAAAAAGTAGGGGTTTCAAAATCGGGGCGGGGAGTATACCCGCCGGGGCGATCAGACGCTCCAAAGCCACAGATGCCACCTGCGGTCCGCACCCCAAAGCCGCGGATGCCATCCGCGGTCCCCGGGGTTGCGCTGTCTCGAATCCCCGAAACCAAACCCACCGCAAGCCGGGCTCTGGGCGCAGCGAAGACCCGGATCGCTTTTCCAGCAAGCGCATCAAATCCCGCGAGGCCCTTGACCCGCCCGCCGCGTGTGACGCGGCGGCTATTCTTGCTGCGCGGTCGATTCCAACCGTGCGGCCTAACCTCTGCCGCAGCCCGTCTTTGCACCGTATCGTCCTTGTTTTCTTGAAAAATTGTCGCCAAAACTGCCCAAACCACCCCGTTTGGTATCCTATGGTTTCACTCAGCCCCGAACGGACTCCGACTGAGCCGATATGCCCCAGCCCGCCCCCGCCAGCCCGGCCTGCCCCAAAGCGACGCGACAGCGTATCGGTCGAGTTGTCGCGGTCGTCGCAGGTGTCGGCTTCTTCTCCCTGCTCGGCTGGACAACCGTTCAGGCCTTCCAGCAAGACGCTCGGCCTCCCGCGCTCGCCGCAGTTGAAGCAGTAGAGGAAGGCGGTGGGGCAGGCGTCTCGCCTGCCGAGCGACCCGGCGTCGCGTGGCCCAGTGTCGTAAGCGAAACATCAGCCAACAGCGGGGCGAGCGTCCCGCCTGCCGAGTCTGTTGATCTGGAGCAAGCCCGGATCGACGCGCCTCGCGAGAGTACTCCTACTCATCGCTCTCGCGCAGCGGAACATCACCCCAGCCAGACCCGCGACGCCGGGTTGATGGTGGATGGCGAGCCCTGGACCGGCCCGACGTTTGATGGCCGACCCATCCGCCCGGTCCGCACCGTCACCATGCGCACCACCGCCTACAGTCCCGACGAACGCTCGTGCGGCGTCTGGGCCGATGGCATCACCGCCTCGGGCATGAGCGTCTGGACCAACGGCATGAAGCTCGCCGCCGCCGACCCGTCGATCCCCTTTGGCACGATCCTCACCGTCCCCGGCTACAACGAAGGCCACCCCGTCCCCGTCCTCGACCGCGGCGGCGCCATCAAAGGCAACCGCCTCGATCTCCTCTACCCCACCCACGACATCGCCATGCAATGGGGCGTGCAGGATTTAGAAGTCGTCGTGTGGGAGTACGCGGACGAGTAGGGCATTTTGTTGGCGCGCCGTAGCGCTGTAGGGTGAGTGGAGCGAGTCTGCGAGCGCAACCCACCGTTTGTTGTTTTCTTGGGAGCGTAATCATGGCCGGGCGAGTGTGTTCGATTCGTTTGATGTTGTATGTGATATGCGGGACTGTATTGTTGGGATGCAACGCGACTCCTTCGCCCCCCCCCCGATATCGTGGGCGACAAAGCGCATTACCTGGGCAGTCATGCAGAAGTCACAGCTGTGGAGTTTCTTGATTTTGATGGGTCTGACGATTGGATACAGCCTTCGGCGGACCTCGCCTCCGACTTGGAGGCATTGCTAACTGGTTTAGCATCCGGCGACCCGTACTACGATGTCCCGCTCTCAGGCCACGGCCAACTGGGCACCAATCGATTCAGTGTTCGCTTCGTCGATCAGGACGGTCGGCGGTTTAACTTGGCGTTGGCGAGGGCAGGCGGTTACACGATCATTCTCAGGGATGCCGACGGTCAGGATTACGAAATCGTCAAAGTCGGCGGGACTCAAGACGCGGTGTTCGACGAGATCACCAGCCAGCTACGGCGCGCGTCGGGAAACCGAAGTCAGCCGTAGGGTGGGTGGAGCGAGTCCGCGAGCGATACCCACCGCGACCAGGCGGCACGGTCAATCAAGGTCAAGTCCAGATTCCTGTGCAGCCGCATCCCAATCTGGCATCCGCCACCCCTCGTCAAGAAAACGGTGGATCGAGGAATGTGGCCAAAGCGTCGCGTGCTTTACATGCCCGTGTTTGACCGGGTTGTAGTGGATGTAGTTGACGTGCTGCTCCAGATCGTCTTCGTCCCGGATCAGGTGTTCCCAGAAGCGCGCTGCCAGATGCCCCGTTCGCCTTTCGAGTCGCGGCTTGGAGACACATGCTCGCCCTTTGGAAGCGACCGGCTGAACGCGGCCTTGAGTTGCTGAACGATCGTCGAGAAGTTGTTGCTGCCTGGCGGGAGCGTCATGATGCAGTGCAGGTGGTCGGGCAGGACGACGATCGCGGGCAGATCGAATGTGTGCCGGATACGGACGTGGTCAATGGCGTTGCGCAGTTCGTTGATGTGATCGGCCAGCAGCGTTTGTCGGCGGTCGTGTAGGTTCAGTGTCAGGAAGTACATACCGCCCGAGCGGTAAAGACGTCGGTAGTTGGGCATGTCTTTCCATTCGTTTGTAGGGTGGGTGGAGGAGTCTGCGACGATACCCACCGCGATGAATCGAACGTATTTGGTAGTGCCCGGTGGGTATCGCTCGCGGACTTGCTCCTCCCACCCTACGTGTCGTCACTCACCCCTTCGTCGGGGCGACGGCTTCGAGCAGGTGCAGCAGGACCTCGTCGAGGGTGCCGTGGAGGACCTGCATGCGGCCGGCGATGGCGAGGGTGGCCAGGCCGTGCAGGGCGATCCAGTAGCGGCCGGCGAGTTTTCGGGTTTCGGTGTCGAGTTTACGGCCCTTGAGCCCTTGGGCTTCGAGGCGTTCGCGGACGACATCGAGGAGGCCTTGGAACCCGCCGTGGATGATCTGGTCAAAGCGTTCGTCCTCAAGGTCCACGGGGGTGGCGAACATGAGGTGGTAGAGGTTGGGGTGCTGGATCGCAAACTGGACGTAAGAGCGTGCGCCGCCGGACCAGCCCCCGGAACCGTCGTCGGGGTGTTGGTCTTGTGCGAGCTGCGCTTGTTGAGCTTCGCAGGCCGCGGAGCAGTTTTGGTGGATGATGTCGAATCCGCGGGCGACCATGGCGCGGTGGAGGCCGGGCTGGCCGTCGATGTAGGTGTAGAGGGTCATCGCGCCGACGCCGAGCTCGCGGGCGACGCGTCGCATGGTGAGGGCGTCGGGGCCTTCCTCGGTGAGGAGGTTGAGGCCGACGTCAATGATCATGGCCCGGCGCTCGTCGCGGTCGGCGTCTTTCCAGGCGGCGGGGGAGGGTTGTCGGGTGAGCTGGGTCATGGGTGCAGGGGGTACGGGTTCAGGTGCCGTCAAGGCGGTTGTGCCGGTCTTGGCTTGACCGGGACGCTTCGCGTTCGTACAGTGTACCATTCGATATCGTACGTTGTACGAAAATCTTTGAACTCCCCCGCTGGGGGCCGTGGAACGAGGCGACGCGATGGCAGGCTCGAAGCTGAAGCAACTGTGGGAAAACACGGCCTGGGCCGGGGCATTGGCGGGGGCGCTCGCGCTCGCGCTGGTGATGTCGGGGGCGGTGTGGCTGGTGATGAACCAGCAGTACGGCGAGCGGTTTGACGCGAAGGTGCAGGCGCAGGTGGACGAGCAGATGGCGGCGATGGCCGGGGCTCCTCAGGGGATGCCGCCGACATCGGTGGTCACGGCCGCAGTCGTGCAGGAGACCGTGCAAAACCGGGCGCGTGCGATCGGCCGGCTGCGTGCGGTACGTCGCGCGACGGTGGCGTCCGAGGTCGAGGGCCGGGTGCTCGAGGTGCGGGTGGATGTTGGGTCGCAGGTGGTGGGTGGCGAGACGGTGATCGCGGTGGTGGACGATGTGTGGGCGGCGCTCGCAGTTGAGCAGGCGGAGGCGGACCTGTCTGCGGCGCAGGCGCGTGCGGACCGCAGCGCGCGGGACTTGGCGTCGCTTGAGTCGCTTGGCCAGCGCAACGCCTCGGACCAACGTGCGATTGATGATGCGAAGGCCTCGGCGGATGCCGATGCGGCGGAGGTGCTGGCGTTCGCGGCGGCGCTGCACCGCGCGGAGGTGACGCGCGACCGGGTGACGGTCGTTGCGCCGTTTGATGGGGTCGTCACGGAGAAGATCGCCGAGCAGGGCCAGTGGCTTGAGCAGGGCGGCGCGGTGGTGGAGATCGTTTCATCAGGCGAGATCGATGCGGTGATCGATGTGCCCGAGCAGCAGGTCGGCGCGGTCGCGTTGGGGATGGCGATCGAGGTCGAGGTCGAGGCGACGGGCCAGCGGCTGGTCGGCACGGTCGCGGCGGTGAACCCCGATGGCGGGAGCGCGGCGCGGACGTTCCCGGTGAAGGTTCGGCTGGGGAACCCGGACGGGGCATTGAAGGTGGGGATGAGTGTGGTGGCGCACGTGCCGTTGAGCACGGAGCAGGAACACACGATCGTGCCGCGAGATGCGGTGGCGTTTTCGCCCGAGGGCGCGAAGGTGTGGGTGGTGATGTCGATGCCCGGCTCGGCGGAGGGGGCGTTGCCGGTGGCGATGCCGATGGATGTGGAGGTGTTGTTTGGTTTGGGGGACCGATTTGTGGTGCGGGCGATGCCGAAGATGCCGGGGGCGGGGCTGTTTCCGGGGATGCCTGTGATCGTGGTGGGCGCTGAGATGGTCTGGCCAGCACGCCCGGTGATTGTGACGGATGGGCCGGGGGGTGGCCCGCCTGCCGAAGCGGCTGCGGCGCCCTAACCAATGTGATTTAGCCACAACTAGCCACAAGCGTTGCCAGATAAAAGTGGTTCTCCTATGTGTCTTTTGTGGCGATTGCTTCTCAGTAATTTTTGACCTCCCTCACGACCAAGAGCTTCCCCATGGACCCGATTCGTTTTGCCATCGACAACCCGGTCAAGGTGTTGGTCGGCGTGATCTTGCTGATGCTGTTTGGCGTCCTCGCGGTCGTGTCGATCCCGGTCCAGCTGACGCCTAACGTCGATCCGACGGTGATTACCGTCTCGACCAACTGGACGGGTAAGAGCCCCGAAGAGGTCGAGAAGGAGATCGTCGAGCAGCAGGAAGACGTCTTCAAGAACCTGTCAGGGCTCCAGAAGATGACGGCCACCGCGACGCAGGGGCAATCGGAGATCGAACTGGAGTTTGGTGTTGGGGTGGACCTGCAAGAGGCGCGGGCGCTGGTGAGTGATGCGCTGCGAGAGGTGCCTTCGTACGACGAGGATGTGGACGAGCCGGTGATCTCGACGGGCGAGGCGGGGCCGGGCAGCCCGATCGCGTGGCTGCTGATGACCAGCGACGACAAGGGTTTTGATGTGCAGTCGCTGGGGGACTTGGCGATTGACTACATCAAGCCGACGCTGGAGCGTTCGCCGGGGGTGAGCGAGGTGCGGCTCTATGGGGGGCGTGAGCGCGAGGTGCACGTCGAGTTTGACCCGCTGCGTGTGGCGCAGCGTCAGCTGACGGTGGGGGATTTAGGCAACGCATTGCGTGGGGAGAACGTCAACGTTTCGGCTGGGAATGTTGACGAGGGGCGATACGACGTGCGGGTGCGGACGGTGGGACAGTACGACACGCTGGATGCGATCCGGCAGACGGTGGTGGCGTACGACGACGACGGCGGGCCGATCCTGGTCGCAGACGTGGCGACGGTTTCGTTGACGTATTCCAAGCGGCGTTCGTTCGTGCGCTCGCGTGGCGAGCTGGCGCTGGCGATGCCGGTGTACCGCGAGAGCGGGTCGAACGTGATCGAGGTGATGGACGCGCTGAACGTTCGGCTGGACGAGGTGAACAACGACGTGCTGCCGGTCGTCGCGCTGCGGGTGCAGCAGGAGCAGGGGCTGGCGTCGCCGCCGAAGCTACACATCCGCAAGGTGTACGACGAGACGGGGTACATCTACGACGCGTTGGACCTGGTGAAGAACAACCTGATCATCGGCGGGGTGCTGGCGATCCTGGCGCTGCTGCTGTTCTTGGAGCTTGGGCGGCGGCCACTGCTGGTGTTGGTGGCGACGCCGCTGTTGGTCGTGGTGATGCTCGGGCTTCTGTGGACGACGCAACTGTCGCTGGCGTGGTGGGTCTTCGCGGGGCTGCTCGCGGGCATCGGCTTGGTCGTGCTCTACTTCGCCCGGCCCACCGCGGTGGTGGGCGCAGCGATCCCGGTCTCGATCATCGGCACGTTCGTCGTCATGTTTGGCTTCGGGCGGAATCTCAACGTGATCTCCCTGGCGGGGTTGGCCTTCGCCGTGGGCATGGTCGTGGACAACGCGATCGTGGTGCTGGAGAACATCGACCGGCATCTGGCGATGGGCAAGACGCGGATGGCGGCGGCCTACGACGCGGGGCGGGAAGTATGGGGCGCGATCTTCGCGTCGACCCTGACGACCCTGGCCGTGTTCCTGCCTATCTTGTTTATCGAAGAAGAAGCGGGGCAGTTGTTCCGTGACATCGCGCTGGCGCTGTGCGCGGCGGTGTCGTTGTCGCTCATCGTCTCGATCACCGTGATCCCGACGCTGTCGGCCCGGATGCTGCGCGAGCGGCACGACTACGGCCCGAAGCACGCGCTGTCTGATGCAATCGAGAAGATCAACCCGACGCGTTTCTTCGCGTGGGTCACGCGGGGCTATTCGCAGCTCATCTATCTGCTGACCAGCCGGCACCCTTCGGGCGTGGTCGGTCGGTTCGCGGTGGTGGCGGTGCTGACGGTGGTATCGCTGATGGGGGCGTGGATGCTCATGCCTGCGACCGACTACCTGCCGCGCGGGAACAAGAACCTGGTGTTCGGCATCATGATCAACCCGCCGGGCTACAACATCACGACGGATGAAGAAATCGCGCAGCATGTCGAATCGCAGATCCGCCCGTATTGGGAGGCCGACACGATCGACCAACTCGCCGATGAGCCCAAGCCGATGCTACCCTTCGGCGGAGGCGCGGTGGAGAACGTCCCGCCCGTGGACAACTACTTCATCGTGTCGTTCAACGGGACGATGTTCAACGGCGCGACGAGCAAGGACAAAGAGAACATCCAGCCGCTGGAGGGTTTGCTGGGCTCGGCAACGAGCTCGGTGCCGGGGTCGATCGGCTTTGCGCAGCAGTCTTCGTTGTTTGGCCGGGGCGCGGGGGGCTCGCGTTCGATCGATGTCGAGGTACGGGGCGCCGACCTCGACGAGGTGCGCAGCTCCGCGACGGCGATGCTCAACGAGCTGCGCGGGGCCTATGGGTTTGGTGGGGTGCAGCCCTCGCCGCTGACGTTTGACAAGCCCCGCCGGGAGGTGGTGTTCCGCATCGACCGGGTGAAGGCCGCGGACTTAGGGATCGATGTTGAGTCGCTGGGCCGAGCGGTGAGCGCGATGGTGGACGGGCTGATCATCGGGGACTACCGCTACCAGGGCGATTCGATCGACATCGTCGCCAAGAGCGAAGGCGGAGAGTTGTACCAGCCCGAAGAACTGGCGGCGCTGCCCGTGGCCTACCGCACGGCCAACGGCGAGACAGGGACGATCCCGCTGTCGCAGGTTGCGACGATCGAGCGGACCGATGCGCCCCAGGAGATCACGCGGATCGAAGAGAGCCGGTCGGTGACGCTGAGCGTGACGCCGCCGGACAGTGTGCCCTTGGAACTGGCCGAGCAAGACATCCGTGCGATCGAGGCGCGGTTACGCAGCGAGGCGGGCGGCTTCGCGATCCCGCGCACGGTCGATGTCGACTATGCCGGATCAGCCAGCAAGCTCGAACAGGTGCGCACCGCGATGCTCGGCGAGTGGACCGGGTTCAACGCCGCATCTCTCCAGTCGCTGGGCATCAGCCGGCTGTTCATCGCGCTGTTGGTGACCTACCTCTTGATGGCGGCGCTATTCGAGAGCTTCCTCTACCCGCTGGTCATCATGTTTAGTGTTCCGCTCGCCGCAGTCGGCGGGTTCCTCGGCCTGGGTCTTGTCCGCAACGGTTTAGGGATGGAAGGATGGTGGCCGTGGCTATACACAAAGCTGGGGCCCGGGGGGATGGGAGTCATTAGCCCCACGCAGCAACTGGACACCCTCACCATGCTCGGGTTTATCATCCTCATCGGCGTCGTGGTGAACAACGCGATCCTGATCGTCCACCAGGCACTGAACTTTATGCGCGGGCTGGGCGAGGGTGAGGGCGACGCGTCGGCCGGGACGAAGATGCCGCCGCGCGAGGCCATCCGCGCTTCGGTACGGTCACGCATCCGCCCGATCTTTATGACTACCGCGACCAGCGTCGCCGGGATGCTCCCGCTGGTGCTCATGCCCGGATCGGGAAGCGAGCTATACCGCGGTCTGGGCAGCGTCGTCGTCGGCGGGCTGGTCGTCTCGACCCTGTTCACCTTGGTCGTCGTGCCGCTCCTCTTCTCACTGGCGATCGACCTGAAACTCGGCCTCTACCGTCTGTGGTACCCCGAGTTGGTTGACACCACGATCGCTTGAGGTCGACGGGGCAATCTGTATGGATTCTAGGGGCCGAAAACTGTGGCAACCTGCGTGATCGCGGAGGGTTATGGCGGTTGTGTGCGCGGTTCAGGTCCGATTAGCGATGATGTTGTATCCCAGCCGCGCGGACATGTGCAGAGACGTTCGCCCAGGGCCGATACACACCATGCAAGCAAGCATTCGTGACACACGGCTCAGGAGCAATCGGCATGATGAATCACCAGACCCACACCCCAACGATTGAGCCCAAGCAAGTCAGCCGGCGCACCTTCTGTGTCGATGAAGCCAACCGGGCGCTGTCGTTTGTCTCGCGTGTGGTCGCCGATGTCGTGGACCTCCACGACGAAGTGGTCAACATCCGCCGCACGATTCGATCCGACTCTTCGAACCGACCCGCGTCATAATTTGCCACCGCCAACAGATAGAGATCGGAAGGAACGGCATCGACCACGCCCGCATTTTCGGCAATCAACGCACCGGGCCCGCCGCGGAGGTAGCGGAGAAATCGCGAAGTTCCCAATCCAGTCGCCATAAGTCCGGCGCCAAGCAGGAGCGCGATCAGAGCAAAACGCGGTCGGAATCGACCGCCTGGCTCTCCGGGTGATTTATCCAGGACCGGAGC
>WURV02181709.1:0-13209 GCA_011762755.2 Epimenia babai
CGCCTTCACCTCCTCACGCATTCACCTCATGTCCTCACGCATTCACCTCCTCACCCACTCACGCATTCACCTCACACATTCACCTACTCACGCATTCACCTCACATTCACCTACTCACGCATTCACCTCACATACTCACGTACTCATGCATTCACCTCACACATTCACCTACTCACGCATTCACCTCACACATTCACCTACTCACGCATTCACCTCACACATTCACCTACTCATGCATTCATCTCACACTCACCCACTCATGCATTCACCTACTCATGCATTAACCTCCTCACACACTCACCCACTCATGTATTCACCTACTCACGCATTCATCTTTCACACTCACCCACTCACACATTCACCTACTCATTCACCTCACACACTCACCCACTTATGCATTCACCTACTCATGCATTAACCTCCTCACACATTCACCTACTCACGCATTCACCTCCTCACACATTCACCTACTCATACATTCACCTACTCACGCATTCACCTCCTCACACATTCACCTACTCATGCAATCACCTCACACATTCACCTACTCATGCATTCACCTCACACATTCACCTACTCACGCATTCATCTCCTCACACATTCACCTACTCATGCATTCACCTCACACATTCACCTACTCACGCAATCACCTCACACATTCACCTACTCATGCATTCACCTCACACATTCACCTACTCATACATTCACCTCCTAGCATACTCCCTACAAACTAGATGATGTATTTTCTGCACACACAACGGCTAAGTATTGATTATCTCGCAACATGTTATTGTCTTTTCCAGAAACGAACGGGTCTGAACACCGCATTGCCACTTTCCGAATCGTTTCGCATAAAACCATGACATTTTCACGGGGATTAACGAGCGAACTGAATCGGACAATCCCTCTTCAAACGGCCGCGTCCTGTAACGAGTAATACGCAGCGCGCGACTACTTGCGATTCGTGTCACCTTCGCGCGACCATAATCCACAATGATTGCGCATTCGCAACGCATCTCGCCTCCAGCAGCCATGCCCACCGTGAAAGTGTGGATTAGAATGATGACAACCGTCGGCACAATGGCCGAGCTGGCCCGCCGAGATTTCCTGCAATAATCTCGTTTATTACGACGCGAATCAGAATGAGTCGCACGTGCCAGCGAGTGGGGCACAGCCTGACTGATGGCTTAGAGCATTACTGCGAGTTTGTGACGTTATCAACCTTTCTTAGAAAGGCGGGAAACGCGCGATTGGCCGATCGTAATTATACAATATAAACTTTTACCTGTTGATAACATTCGAGCAAAAACCCGCTTGCGGTTTAATAATCTCAAATATATCTTGGTTAAAATTATATTGATTATGACATTTGTACCCAAAGGTGAGCCATAATTTCCGAATAAATTTCTAATAATTGGATAAGTAACCCAGAGTGGCATGTTAATTAATATATGCTAACTTTTTTTGGTGTTAGCATAGATAGTACCTGGTAGTGATTGAAACATAAAAGTAAAAGGTATAGTAAAATGTTACAAAATGGTTATGTTGTTGATAAAGAAATATTCATTTCCTTAATACAGGCTGACAGAAAACTGGGTAATCATCGGTAAAGCTTCCAGACGTTGCCAGTACTCGTGTCTTGTCTATGAACCAAGAGATGTCTCATGCGAATAAGCCGACTGCCTGGCGGTTTGCAATTTGTCACGAATCCACACGCTAGTCATATAGCAGTAGTTTAACTACACTAACAAAAGAGATTGATGTACCAAAATCATGCGACGAAACGGGTAACTAAAGCCAAAAACGGTTCAAAATTCACGTGCTATTACATATTTGAAATACTAAACGGGCATAAAATCTTATTCAGCAGTCAGTTGATTGGGCTAATGATAAGGTATAAGCTACTGAATACGAATGAATTAATTTTTTTCTCAGGCATGGTGACTATCAGACGACATATGCATATTGATGCAGGTCCTTCAATTGTTTCACCTTAATCGATGACACATACATTAGCAAAACATAATGCATTCATGTTAGTTACTATTATCAGTCTCGCCCAGGAGATTAAATTAACTGCGATATTTTGTTGAGATAGCTGAAGGTGGTGACATCGATGTGTATGCACGTATAGCAGGATTAATTTATTTATTAAACCTTTAATGATGGTATTGTGCATTTGTGAAATGAAATAAAAAACTCATTTAGTGTAAATATAAAAAATTATGAGCCAAAGACCATATTGAAGCAATATGACCAAAAATAATGAGCTGTTTTGTATCATCGGAAAGTGCAGCAATTTTGAACAAATTCCGGAAAACAGATGAATATAAAGCTATTTATAATAAAGTAACAAGCTGATTTTTAATGTAGTAAAAGCAATATCTTGATCTGAAGGCCACTTGTAATAAAATGAATGAATGAAGTCATAAGTCACACATATGAAACACGCGACAGTTTTTTTTTATAGAAGCCTTAATATTGTGCAGTAACTAAATAATACTAACCATTCTTTGATAATGGTACAAAGGTAACACTCAAGTAAGTCCATGTTGATATCATTTTTGATGGCTATGTTTTTGTCAGATGACCTGTGCATTATGCAGTTGGTCAGCTACTAACGGAGTTTATGGGGTTAAGTCCGGATCGCAAGCATATTCTATTCTGAATGAACAACCAATTTCTTTCTAAAGTGCGACTCACTATGTAATTATATTGATATGTTTCAACCCACAGTTTTCTTCCAGTAGGTAAACCGATGGCTCTTATATGGACCTGGGATGGAGTTGCTGTTCCAGCCAGCATACTTATTTTTGTGTAGTAGCCGCGATTTTAAAGTATTTTTCTCGATATGCCTATTAGCTGCTTTAATACTTTTGTACAATTGCATGTGTGTTTGATTCACGTATATGTCACGCATCATGTCTATTTATACAACGTACTTCTACCAATACACCGAAATATTTGATAAAAGAAATTCTATGACTTATACAGTATAGACGTTACACTCTCACAAAAGATGACATCTTGTAACGTGATACAACAGGGACGTACCCATGACAAAAGGTAATGAGGTTTGGCAGTAAGATAAATACAGCCATGCTCGTGAGGGAGAGTATGTCTTACCAAGCGGGTTGGAGGTAGCGTTGTGGTTATCTCGTAGAAATTAGATCGAGAAGATCCTGGATCTAGATGAATCCCCTGTCTAGACACTATACAACCTGTGGTGTTTTTTGCCAAAAAGCGTCTAATACCCCATTTTCGTAGCTCTTGTAATTTGGTTATAAGGGGCTTCTTCTCTCTGATGTTACTGTGTTTCAACCTCTCTATGGACAGTCTCTATGATGCTGACCTTTTACCGTTACTGATTTCGACCTCTCTCTTGATGGTCTCTATGATGCTGACCTTTGCCATTTCTCGTCATCTCATCATAAATAATCATCAGCTACCATAAAGGTACTGATGTGTGCAACATATGTGGATACATATTGTGCGAGTAAACATGCATGCTATGGGTTCAGACAAAGCGTTAACCTTTGAAGTACTTGGGTTATTTCTGGACAACTTTAGCAATGTAATTCAACATGCCTTCTTCATAAAAATGTATTCCCAGTGGAGTATCCAAAAAAAACTAAGAATGGATATAAGTTATATAGGTTATGATGATACTACAAAAGCGACATCCACGACTAATAAGACACAAAGCAAAATCATACAAAGACTTAATGTAAACAAGAAAAATAACCATGCGCTCCGAGCTTTCATGGATTATGCAATGTTTGATGTCATTAAATCTTTAAAGGTAAGTCTCTTTGTGCTGTGGTGTTTTATATGAAGGTATAATAGGCAGAGTTGATTTGGAAGCATGAGCTTGGTTTGACGTTACACAAATAAAAGAGATTGGAACATGACTGAGTATAAGTATAGGGTTTCAGCACCGCATCTTGGTGTATGCCGTAGAATACATGCAGCGGTTTGTCTTATTATTTTTAATAATACCGGCTGACATTGAATGATGCGTGATGACGCATAATTAGAATGGATTATACTGATGCATTCCTGCTTTGAATTATTTGTGAATGCCACAGACGTGTTATGGAATATCAAGTACCGTAACTCAAGTATGTAACTTGGCGATTGATTTAGCAACTACAATTATTGCATGGCTGGTCGTGCACTATGCGAAACGATAATTGGGTGGAAACAAAAACTGTGTGTAGGCCATGTGTCGAGTGAGGGATAATAAGATGGGTGGTGATTGGTGATAAATATATGATACAAAAACCAGCTCACATCAGAAAAACTGATTTTTTTAGCTCATTTGGACCGGTTTTCCAGAAGTCGTGGTTTCGGGCCCCTTTAGAGCTAAGTTGTTTTTGAGGAATGCTCTCTAGGGAACACCAGTAAAGTCTGACATTAATATATCACGCAGCTTACCAAATGACAGTTTACAATGTATTATTGGGGAAAGCAACAAGTGCCAGCAAGCCCCTCACATCTCCCCAGTGCATACTAATGTCTGTTGCCACAAATAAATTTCACCAGTACTTCGACCAGAGCAATTGAGATAAACTACCGTGTCAAAAGACACGGAGAAAACAAATGAGATTCCAGTTAAAATTCCATCTAACTCTAACGCTACCATCTGACTGACCCAACCTAATCCATGCATTATTGCCTAACTGCATAATTTATTTATTCTATATGCGAATAATATATATACTATTCTATTGAGAATAGTATATATACTACTCTATTGAGAATAGTATATATACTACTCTATTGAGAATAGTATATATACTATTCTATTGAGAATATGAAAATGGTGTTGGGTAACTTGCATCAGATTACCTGGGGCTTGACCCAACGGCACTTGGTAATTGAATCACTGCACATTGTCCTCTTTATAAATTTTTACTTTTTTAATCATTATCAAATGGGAGAGTGGAGGCAATGTTGTAATGTACCTATGTGTGCTGGTGTAATACATAATTATTCAGTCATTATTATGTTGGGTGAGACCACTTGAAAATTATCCTCTATTGTGCACTAGGTTAATTCAGTTGTACTTAAAATGGAGGAATTAATTTATTAAAATGAAACTCATTCATTTCATGGTATTCAGAGAGACGATGTCGATGACTGCATTCTATTGTTGTATATTTATGCCATAGAAATTGCATTGTATTGTAATGTAACTGTATTTATCATATAGTAACATATTATTAAATTTGTTTCAACTTATAATGTAATTTAAAATTTAGGATATTTCTTACATTTACCGCAAAACTTGTGGAGCTCATTACAGAATCAAAAATGCCTAGGCAACATTTTTGTAAGTTTCTCGGGAATCTAAGGCAGTGCGACCTTAACAGTTTTGAACTGCCTTTCATAAAAATCATATTTAAATCTCTAAGTCTACAGTCTAAAAAGAATTATTATATTGTGCACTTTTTGTTAAGCTTTATTCTGTGTCATTTTGCCTATAGTGTATCCAGATTTATTCATGTATTTTGTTGAATAAACAAAAAATGAAATAAAAAAGATACTGGAATTACAGTTAAGGCTTTACTTGATTAACAAACTCAGTCCGACCGAGGTCAAATTAATCAATACGATACGGTGCTAAATAGTGCATTTATAATTATACTGGAACATACCAACTAGGAGGGGTAGTAAACTAGTAATGTATTTATTGTGCAGAAAATTTATAAGTTTTATAGTAATAAATATCCCAATTAAATAGTAAACTGTCTCTCACTATAATTACTAACTCGCGTTTGCAATGTGTACAAGTTTTTGAGCATGTCTGTAACTAAGTTCAAGATTGCCTACTCTGCTCTTTTTAGCCAATCTTTGCACAATGGAAAAGATTAATATGATCAAATGATTATCCTGCTTACTCCCATCCAGGTTTAGTAGCTAGTACTTAGTGTTTTTTCAGTGCGCTTTTCACAAAATTAATGTTGTGAAACTCTATGAGCTTCCACTGATGAAACCCACCAACTACAATTCATTCAGAAAACATATGCACTACTCATTTGCCACAATCAATAAGTAAACACATATATATTGCTCTAATTGGTTATTTTTTCCTTAAAGGTTTGTAGATTCACTGTCTTACATAGTGACAAAATTCATGAATTTAAGCATTTTAATTATTAATAAACTGTACAGTAGCTAAGCATTCATATTTAAATGATATCTACATTAAATATATCTAGTTTATTCAGAATGAATCACACTAGTTGGAGTCAAATAGACCTCCGTGAGATTTCAGTGTAATTTACATTCACCATACATCGTTCATTGTGGTTGTGCAGCGATACTGTCTATAATAACAGACCGTTGATAGAACTTGTTTTGAATAATGTCACGTACAAAAACTAGCAAAACGAGTCAGTTTCTACCGTGTTACAGGGGTGTAAATGTTCCGTATGTATCATTTCTAGTTCAATATTGCAGTATTCAAACATCATCCGTCGGTAAACTATTTTTGATTTGTAGTCGATCTTCGTAAAACTGGGTACATACATACGTCAGTAAAATCTTGAGTGTACGATCAAATTACAGCTTTAAATGCATCACGAAGTTGACTCGCGTTCCTTTTTTATGCGAACATCGCCGACATCGTCGCCGAGGATGGTGACGATCTCCCCTTGCATAAACGCCCACGGGACGTTCGAGCCGACGAGGGGACACCGCTTCCCGCTCGGGCAATATACTTCGGCACCAGCCCCTTGTCGTTTGATGCTCTCACTCGAACAGGGGAAGCAGAATCGGTGTTCGACAACTGACGGACACTGGACAAAATGAGTGTCTTCGAGTCGCTGTTTACATAAGACGCAGTTAAGAGAGTCGCTTGATTCCGCGTTACCATTCATGGTTAGGCGAGGATAGATGGACCGGGGTAATATTAGGCCAGTAGCTGTTGACGCCGATGTCACGGTTTCGACGTGGATCAAAGAAGGATACGGTACGTCGCTTGGCCGCGCGGTAATACAAAGAGAACCGCTCGTCATCTTGATGGGGTTTGGTGGTGACGGCGTATGGATTTTCATTGGAGACAGTGGTGGTGATCTGCGAGTGTGAGACGCGCCGCTCGCAGAAGTGTTTATGGATGTCTTCTGAGGCGCACACTGTGACTGACCCCAGTGAGGCCGTAAGAGGGGTTCGTCACCTTGTTTATCATTATTAGTGTGCGGTGACGCTTTCCTCTTTCTTAGTGCGGGTTCGTTTTTAAGTTTAGTTTTATCTGCTCGATTTGTACCACACGTGACGGGTAAAAGAGACTTTTTAATATTTTCCTTAAAGAGACAGACGTTTTCTGACAACAATTCTCCCAATACATGCCATTCTCCCTTACTATGTTTTGCTTCATACTCCAAGTATTGAAAGCCGCAGTTGATGCCCTTGGCATTTTCGTTGAGGCTATCCTCGCTCATCTGCTTGCAAATACCACTCACGCTCGTGAAGGTTATCGACGATCCAATGGGGTACTCCATGAGAACCTTTAATTCGTAGTCGAAACCCGGTTTAAAACACGCGTCGAATTTCAGTACTCGCGCTCGCATTTTTCGATCCTTTCGCAAACGTAGTTCGAACGGAACGCACGTCGTCAGCAAGGCTAAAGTTTCGCGCACGTTCGGTGGTTTCGAGTCGCTCTCGACCGCAGTTCTCGCGTGATCGTCGTACTTTTCGACGGCCGGGCTAGTAACGGAGTCCGTCTCAGTGGGAACTATTCCGTTGTTAGTCATACAGAAGGCTTGGCTGGGAAGGACGTGCATGAGAGGTGTCACCGGCACGGCGAGGGACGCTACACCAGGTTTACTCGGACTCGACCGACACAAGTCGACGGGGACTGCAGGTTCCTCCAGACGCGGATGACTTAGACGTAGTGGGGTGTAGTCCATAAACGACCGCACTCGGGTGGGATCTATGACGACGGACGCGTGCGGGCGCACGATCGGGTCGACGCCCGCCGTTTGCGGTGCAGGGGTCTTGGGCGCGAGTCGCGTATCGTAAAGTAAACCGAAAGCTCGTTTAAGTTGTCTCGCCGACTCTATCACAGTCTCGATGCGATCGGGACCCTCATAGTTCACGCAGCCGCGACACACGGGTTCGCAAAAGTCGTATACCATCGCCCACGGCATACGCGGCAGATCGCACAGGTAACAATGTTGCCTCTGCGTCCGCATGGACATTATCGCATCACTCACAAACGCATTAAGGTTACTTATAATTATTTATTTTATACGGTAAACCACTCTAACTTAATGTACCCTAACCTCGGATGACTCATTTAATCTCTAATTAAAAAATTATAGACCGATAGTCACGAAACAGATGATCCAAAATAACAGGTCTTCTACAATTCATATATACAACTGACGAAGTTTAATGTTGGTATGCGTAACGGTGTAACACAACTCGATGCGCCGTATATTATGCTATAGTGTAAGTAACAACGCACGGTGCTATCTTCACCGACCGGTGCATGGCCGAGTGTCATATAAGGCATCAGTGAATGCGGGAATAAAGAACATCGAGCACGGAGTGGGGCGAGGCGACGCAGTGATATGTGAACACCTAGGTGACGGCACGCACGCCAGATAAACCTTTACACTCAGCTGTGTGGTTCGTGCGGCTTCATTAAACACACGCGCATACATGTCCAATCATACGCGCGATCGATTGCTCACCCCCCTCCTGTATGTGTCTGCCATATCCAACGACGTGACGGTCCGTGCCTGACGGTTTTTCTAAACTTTTACAGTACAGTTGTTGCAAAAATCTAATATAGCGTTGGCGTTAATAGATTGCGCCAGTTTATTTAACACTGCTGTTAGTCTGTTACATGCCCGTGAGTGTGATACAAGACGACGAGCGTCTTAAGGTATAAGCGTAACCACGTGAATTGAACCCATACAAGCCGCACTGAGCATCAATGACAAGGATAGAAAGAGGAGGAAAATAAAAATAAATTATTTCAGGCATGAAATAAAATGTGTGAAAAGATGCAATATTAAGAGTGATCCAAACGGCGAGATGTTCCATCTTGCAGTTTGCGACATTTCAGGTATTATTGATATATTGTAAATAGTTCAATTAGCTTTTCATATCAACGAAACTAAACCAAACATATACGTATACGGGTCTAATTGAAGAAATTTTAAAGATCAATTGAAATTTGGCTGGTCCATCTAATTAAGCCTACATTTGTCGGTTAGAAACGATATGAGTCGATATTACAAATGGAGATTTTCCGTATATAACCTATGATAGCAATAATACATTGGTAAACACGCTAACTCATCTAACCTTACATATCGTATAAAGGTGTCAAGAAGTGTTTACGTAATAGTTGCCAGGATTAATAGATTCAATACTCGTCAGTTGTACGTAGTTTGTATCAACCGTAAACTATGTATATAGTCGGCTATAATGGTCTTGGCGATAACGCCGTGACGTGGCTTAAATAGGAAACGTGGGTGAAGGTAACGAACGACTCGGCGCAAATGAGACGAGCTGCGGGCCGGCGCGGTTGCCGACTCTTGGTTACGTGATAAGCGATCGGCTCGCCCGGAAATAGCAGCGGGCGGCGAGTCACGCAGGCCGACAGAGGCACGGCCCAACAGCCGCGTCGATCACGTCTCACGAAGGGCGGTGTGAGTTTCGCACAAAGGCCGCGACACGTACGGGTTACTGTTTATTGGAACGATGAAAGGAAACCCGGGTGCGTACCGTTGATTTTAGTAGCTCTGTTTAGACAGGGACCGGGGACCGCCCGGCGCCTCGACGCGGATTCGCGTGACCACGCTAATTTCGACCATCCGACGCGGCCGCATAAAATATTCTATATAGACAGTGAATAAATAGCGGGTAGCGTGACGGGACACGTTTATTGCGGAATTATGTAGCGGCGACGCAAAAAGCGAGCTAATGGAAGTGGTATCGCGAGTGCGTGTCTGGCATACGGGAGCGGCAGTACCTGATTGAATCGCGTTAATTTACGTGTTGTCGTGCGCGGGGCAGTTCGTGACGTGAGAGTAGATGTAAGCCGATAGCTGCGCGCCCCAGGACTCACGAGCGCCCAGCAAGGCCCCGGCCCCGCGAGGCACGCACGCACGAATATTTACTTAAAATTAATACGAGCACGAAACCGGTTCGATAACGCATCAATCATTTAAATACAGCGTATGCGTTCCGTGGCACGCGATAATGACGAGATCACGCCAAAGTCGCGGTGGACTATAGGGTGATTCTGAGCCGTTATGATTAGCGACTGTGGAAATACAACAGAAACGCGCCACCGCCCACCATACTACCCGAAAAACATATAAGCTATATACTGAAGAATCGGATGGGCTCTGTTGTTATCACGAAATTATGAATAAATGGTTACACTTGTAGAGACCAGTGGTGCAGTGGAAGGAAGCCTGGCCGGCTAATCAAGGGAAGGTTTGCAATTTACAAAATTTCTAATCCGTAAAAATCATGAATTTCTCAGCTTCTTTCACTTAATGAAATTAGCAAGATTTTTGTGTTTGAATATTGACTCAGATTTAAGCTAAGTGAAAAACTTTTCCTTTCACGCGTTTACATTTGATAATAAAACTTTTTCAACCTTATTTTTTTTTGATTATAACGTGATTGTGGTTGCCTATATTATTTTCTGTGATTGTGTGATTTAAGTTAACTATTGTAAAGCACATGTGATTGTAACAAATTTTCAAAAATTTTTACAGAATATGTGCTATATAAATACAATATTACATTACATTACAATGTTTATTCATCGACGCCGTCATTAATAAAGTAGTACTAAAAGCCGGATTGTCCCGTCCGCAATTTGAATCTATGGCGTAAGTAATTTTTAATTTTTATGCTTACATTTATAAAAAGAATTTTTCGTGCAGTCCAAAGACTAAAAATAATACTGAGCCTCTCATTTATATGCTATGTACAACAAAATTCTATCGTCTAAAGCACTACACTGCATTATGGCACAAAACGACACAAAAATGCAAATAGGCAGGAACATATATACGACAAGGTGTTAATATCATGAAATATGTGTCATGGTTAAAAACTAATAGTCTATAAGCCACAAACGGATTAATCATTATTTCATTATGAATTTGTTGTTATTTTTTAACTTTCTAAACAACTACATTATCCCGGCAGTGTGGAAAAAATCTAAAAAATTGAGCATTTGTGCGATTGCACCATCACAGTCTAAATTCCACAGCATTTGACTTAGGGGAACTGGCAGGTGTTTATGCAAGTGTTCCTTGGTTGATGACGTATCATCGTCATAGTGGTCAAGTGGATTCATAACTCATGCCTTTGAATCTGCTTAATTCCATAAATCTTAACACTTAATCCCCTAAATCCTATACTTAATCCCCTAAATCCTATACTTAACCCCTTAAATCCTATACATAATACCATAAATCCTATACTTAATCCCCTAAATCCTATATTTAATCCCCTAGATCCTATAATCATTCCTATAAATCCTATTGTTATCTCTAAATTTAATACTTTTTATGGAGAATAAAACTTTTACCCACTATATATTATAATATATTTATTATTATTATTATTTATAGTGCTTTTTCTCCCAGGAAATAAGGATGCATCGCGCTGTATATCCGGCGTGGTGTATTTGATAATTTTGTCGCATTGTAGTATGGATTGATGCAACTGACGCAGTTAACTAACTCCAAGTGTGATCCCTCGCGAGGTACTGGCAATTGCAAGGAATGCAAACAGCGACGCCCCACCGTGTGTTAGTCTTTCACGTGAGGTATCAAAGAATCAGTCGGGGCTAACGAAACAGACATCATCGCCGTCCGATAGGATCTTCATCGCCGAGAACGATCAAAAAAGTACATGATTTTAAGAATATTTGATTGACGGGAATTGTTCCTCGTCCAATAAAAACATTGGAATTTTGAGTAATGCGATCGCTGACACTCTCGTACTTCCGTTGATCGAAGCCGCTATCGAATTATGTAGTTTGACGATATCAGGGCGTCATGTTCCCTTGTTGACTGCTTCAATGACGACTTTCACTAGTTGTAATGCATACTTCGATACAAACGTCTTAGCCACTAGAACATGCCCAATGTCATCACATTCCCCACAGAGACATATCGCATTAACTAATTTATTACCAGATGCTGAGTCCTGATTATAATTGGTAGGATTAGTCTTAATTGGGATTATCAAAAATGTCGCAATAAACAACATCACTACATTAGACAGCATCATGTGAAGAGGGTCCCACTCGCTGATCTCAAGGGGCATAACAACATAATTACATAAAAGAGTATAACTTAAAGAGGAATCATCTGTCTGATTTCATAGTGCATAACCTTATTACATGAAAAAATATCATTTAATGAGGGTTGCACTTTCTGATCTCGAGGAATGTAACAACCTCATTACATCATGAAGGGTCCTCTCATGTCAAGGGGCGTAACTTTATTTATTACATTAAACAGCATCACTAAATAGAGTTATATAAAGGGGCATAACTCAAATGAACTGTCCGTGTCGTGCATTAACAAGATTAAGAGATAATCTAGAGTTAGCTGGAAATTTAATTTGTTTCCCATATAATGACTGGGAAAACATGCGTTTACAGTAGCAAGAATTTATCGCAATATGCATTCGGGTGGCGTGGTAGCTAGTCTACCGCATGCGCCGTAGATGCAGCTTGTCATAATTAGCAAAAACACCCCTCGGAATTCCTGCTTTCCACAGTCCTCGATAAAAAGGAAAAGGCGAGTTTTTGGTGCTACTTTATAATTAAACGTCTGTCGTACGTACAACATTGCCTTGTCATATCCCTAAGACATCCTTATAATAAACCATTCCACGATAAATCTTTCTCAATATTCAAGCATAAAAAACGTGCTTATTCCCCATTGTGGGAGGCGCAGGGGAAAAATCCTCGATTTCTACTGGTTCGAACTCGCTACCTCTCGCATGAAAGGCATCTCTCCCCACCACCGTACAACTGGCGCCAACTAGTAGATTCAATGTTAGAAAACAGATTATTTACATAGTTCGATAGTTTAACGATAACAATTGTCTAGTCAATCATTGGCTTCTTGTAAAACTACCCTATGTACACTGTGGTTAACTGGACGAACGGATTGCCTGATTTATCATCACGGTAGGACACGCACCGAGATC
>WURV02181720.1:0-13209 GCA_011762755.2 Epimenia babai
TGTGTTAGGCAATGATTTACTTGTATTTACTTACTATTGTGTTATACAATATAATCAGTTATCACACGAAATGTATAGAGGCGCCTTAGAGACACACTAGTTATTAGGGCGCCTCCCAAACAAATGTATTATTATTATTACTGCGGGAGCCATTGTGGTTCTCTGAGTCTAAGTAACTGGAGAGAAATGCACAGGAAAATTCCTTTACATCTGGTGATTGTATTTTTAGTCAGCTAAATATGTAGCTCTAGGAAGGGTTGTAGTGTTAACCACTGGCTCGCTTTATGAAGGACAGAAAGTAGCTTAGACAGTCTATTATCGCACATGATAACAGCGATACACATTTTTCTGATTGCACGGCAGGATTTGCTGGCACAGACGCGTGAGAAACAGTCATCGACGCTGTCCGAGGTCACATGGCACGGGCGTACGATGCAAGTTAAGAACAAAGATGTACGGGCGTTCCTTCTCAACATTCAGGAGAGCGGGAAGGCAGTCGAAGAGGCTGAGGGCCTCGATAACAAGATGTCCGTCTATGACAACCTTCTCAAGGAGTGCATCGATGTACTGCAGTCGACCAGAGATGCTCTCCAAGATGATCAGGTCCGTAAATTGTGAAGTCTATTAACCGCCATGTTGACGCTTCTTGTGCAGCTTGCTTCAAACAATGGTTAAGAAGGAGTCATTGAGGAAGACGCTCAGGAACAGGTCCAGGAAGGTCCTCTGCAACAGGTCCAAGCAGGCACCTTTCATTTTCGCTTTTCCAGTGCATATCTTTCTGTGTTTCCATGAATGCATTACCCTTGTTCCTACTCTAGCTAAGTTGACTGGATTGGATAAAGAGCCTTGCCCAAGCATACAATTAACAATTACTATCGGTGTTGCTCGAACCCTCTACATTCTGGTTTGGGAGCTGGTTTCTACCAACTGAGCTATCTTGCTATTCGTACATGCATCGGAGAAAAAAGGGCTGGCCGATGGAGTGTGGTGTAAAATTGACTGAAATTAATATAGGTCGGGTTTTCATAATTCTTATAACAATTAGTTAGGCCGATAATTTACCAGTTATATGTGGATGTTCTGTACGGGTTCTATATGCAGTTGTTACATGAAGTTGTTAGATAAGGTTGTTATGACATTTGGAATATATGGTTGTTATATGAAGTTGTTATATACAATTGTGATATATGGTTATTTTTTTCGTTGTTATATACGATTATTACATATGGTTGTTATTTATGGTTGCTATATACCGTTGTTATATATAGTTGTTTTTTATTGTTCTATACGGTTTTGTATATGGTTGCCATGTATGGTTGTTATATATGGAGTAAAAGTATTTAAGGCAAGGTCCTTAAATCATGCTGTAAAATTTATCCCGTTAAATTTTTTTTGAAACGATTTCTATATTGGCACCTTGCCATCGTATCTGTCACTGACAGGTGTTCAACGTAGCCCAGTATGGCGGTGAAGTAGAAAACAATGCTTCCAATAGACACGACCTTCACTCTCACCTGCTGTCATATCTGTCCCACAGGTATTCAAGGCAGCCCAACACGGCGGTAAGGTAGAAGGCAAGATATCAAACACGCACCACCTTTACTCTTACCTGTCGTATTTAAGAATCAAAAAAACAGAAGAACGTAACCTGCTGTTAGTTGACAATCTCACTCGCTTCCTGCCCGGTCAAAGGCTGGACGATGGTCACAAGCAGACTAAGCCGCAGGACCTCATCCGGCTTTATGATATCATTATCCAGGTGCCCCAAATATAGATATGTTATCTGTCATTATATCGTATATTCTACTGAATTCTTGTTGATATTACGATAATAGGATTACAGAAATATCCCTTCTTGTCTGCACCAGTGGTTAGAAGCGCTCGCGGCTTTTGATGATGCCCGAACTTACAAGATTCAAATCTCCCCGCACTCTTCACTGAAAAAGAGCAATATTTCCTCCTGAAAAGATTTGCCTTTGTTATAAATGGCATGTTATAAATGTCATGTTATAAATTTCATGTTATAAATTTCATGTTATATATGTCATGTTACAAATGTCATGTTATAAAGTCATGTTATGAAGTCATGTTATAAATGTCATGTTATAAATGTCATGTTATAAAGTCGTGTTATAAAGTCATGTTATAAATGTCATGTTATAAATTTCATGTTATAAATTTCATGTTATAAATGTCATGTTATAAATTTCATGTTATAAATGTCATGTTATAAATTTCATGTTACAAATGTCATGTTATAAAGTCATGTTATGAAGTCATGTTATAAATGTTATGTTATAAATATCATGTTATAAATGTCATGTTATTAAGTCATGTTATAAATGTCATGTTATAAATGGAGGCACTTAATCGCTATTGTAAGTGCAAGTGACATTTACTAGCACGAAAATTTGGCCTCTTCCTTTTCATTAAACGTCAAAAAGAGATGAAGTTAATAAGATGGTTCTACAGGGATTGCGCCATGTATACCGAAGCAGATATGGAAGCATTTACGGAAATACAGAAAATTTTAATCAGTCATACGTTACAAGATTTTTCTACATTATACGATTTGCGGATTTCGCAAAAGCAAAAAAATTATAAAATTTACCCTTCCGCAATGAGGTGGACTCCTTGCAGATTTTGTCACGCAGAATGTTTTAGTATCGGTGAGTATGTGCGATTTATAACCATTTAATTAATCACGTATTTGGGTTCGTCTTATAACTTGATCTGTGTGGTTCCAGAATCTGACTGAGATCCCTAATTTGGCTGGCATCGACGAATCGCACCCACTACGGGATATCGTTGCCGCCAAAATCAAGGCCTACAAAGCATTTCGGTGCGTAGATGGCTACGATTGTTTCAGTGGTAAAGTAGCGTCAGCATTCCAGAAAAAAATACTAACAGAACTGTCTAATAACTAGAATGTATTGTATCATAAATCAGTAAGAAAGAGACCAGGAAACGGCAAGGTTTTAGTGGTACGTCCGTTGTACTAATGCCTATGATTGCTTTCATATACACACTTATTCGCATTTTTAATTTTCGATTACCCACTATTGTAAAAATCTCTCTATATCCAGTACATGGAAATCTTACTCATTTCACAATTGAAGGTGCTTGAACTAATTCTGCGTTTATGCGATTAGAACTGGAAACTTGTTCCATGTTTTTTTTTTCAGAACATTTTATATCGCTCAGAGCTACGCTTCCAACAAAAAATGGGCCGAATCCATCGGATTGCTGGAGCGCGTGCTGGTTTACGCCGCCGACGCCCAGAACAACTACGAGAGTGTCACCACTGACCCAGACAAGGCCGTATGTATTTCATTGATTTCCACGACCAACTGAGTGTTTACCCTGATAGATCTATCATCATACTTTACATTTAATTCTTTATAATAGAAAGTCGTCACCGCTAGTATATGTATATTGTACAAGTTTATATGAATTTAAAACCACCAGAAGGCATTGTAGTACATATTTTCATTAGTTTATGTTTTTTAGGTCGTAACATTGTAAAGTGTTGTCGACATCATCTTGTCATTGACCAAGGGATAATTCGGCACTCTAAATAAAGCTTTATTATTATTATTATTATCATTATAATTATTATAATTATTACTCAGATAAAACCCTTCGTGTCTCCCAGAAATTGCTGAACCACCGATTGCGTAAGGTTATTTAAACGTGTTTAATTTTCCGGAGATTAGCTGATGGGCTACACTCGACTTGACCTAGTACATAACTACATTAATTTATCATCCATGGTGAACTGCACCCTCCCTTTTCTATTCCTATATCTCGCACTCGGGCACGTTCAGGTCCTGTATCTTAATAAATAAATTATATATGAATCTTCTCTGTGTAATAGTGACCACCTTCCAATCGAATACTACACTTCCGCGTTTCCAAAACAATACAATTCATATAATGCGTATGACTTATTTGTAATGTATAATTTGGTATACAGTATAGTTCTTTATTATATATATATATATATATATATATATTGCTGTCAAATCAAATAAATATCTTATAAATATGTGTACTGTTTAGGTTAAAACTTAAAAAGTAAAATCATAACATTTCATCATGAAAAGCACTACTCTGCCCTAGTGTAATTAGACGGTTTCTGTCAGGGTGTAATGGAATGGTCAATTCCACATTTCCTAGTTTTATATAACTGATTTGTTAGCCATATTTTTATGTGTACTGAAAAGTTTTGCGATGGCAGTCAACTCGTTTGAACACAATAAATACTTTACAGGTCATGGGGGAGAAGCTGAGTGAGTTGGTCAAGGAGGTGAACGGGCTGAAGTATTCATGCCACGCCTCCAGCATCCTCGATGTCAACGACGTTGACACTACCCCATCCGTCAACACCAACCTCGTAAATACACAGTGGCTTACGATTATACATCTAATAATTGTAATGGCCGTTCAATTTTCCATCTTGTTTCTCCCCTTTTTTACATCATCAACTTGATTGGACGTTATACAATACATGCTGTTTATCAATGGTCCTATGACATTCCTACTATTTATGTATGTGGAATGGTATTTCCTGTCTGTTACTTGTTGCACACCTACTTATGCTATTTTACTCAATTTACTCAATTATTCCCCCTTTTATGAAAAATAAAGAAATTTTGCCCACTGCTTTTCACAAAGCTACAGTTATTACAAGCTTCCCCTTAAAATGAAATACTAGATTGGATGCAGGGATCTTTTTTCGTCTCACTTGTCACCACACGGCCCACCTATATTATTAATCTACATTGATTTCTCATTGAAAGTAGTGTGGAACATTTGAATGTTGAAATTTAAAGCTATTTTTGAGTGCTCAAAACAATGGTTTACAATAATTCATTTTGGAAGGCAGCTCTTAACACGCCCCTGCACGCCCCTCACATATGTCATTTGTAGAAATTTTCACCAGAGCAATCGCGATCATCTCCCTTTCCAAATAAAAAATGATCTCCCATTTAGCTCGCGGCTTTACTGACTGCTATTCTATTCCCATTGGTACGATATCATAGGTTTTTCTATGATTTACTTGAAACATGCGAGTGGTTGCGAGTTTGAATCTGCACACACCTAGAATTTGTTCAAATGCTTCGCAACAGGAAGTAAACAAGATCTTCCTGGCTGAATATTGAGAAAGATTTTTCGTGAATGCGTTATTGTCAAATTTCTTGTGGGTATAAGAGGGCAACTGACATTTACTATCATTTATAAAGTCGCTCTAAAATCTTATTATTTCCCCTTTTGATGCATTTAATCACGATTTTCTGTGGGTCCCTCGTGACATGTGTTCTCCCTTGTTGCCTTCCCTTATGATACTCAAAACTAGTAGTCTTATCTCCCCTGTGATACCACAACCAATATCTAATATCTGTTACATTTCCGTTGTCATGGCACCTATTTTGCTGTTAAACCCGAACAACAACCAAATACACGTACGTAGGTATTCACGATTGAACGCTCGAGCGTGACATTTTTACAGCCACTGATCGATCGCCTCGACGAATACGTCGAAGACGTCTCCCACAAGAAACCGAACTTCATCGCATTCCCGCCGGATTTCCAACCGATTCCGTGCCGACCGCTCTTTTTCGACCTGGCCCTGAACCACGTGGTGTTCCCATCGCTGGACGAGAAGCTCGAACAGAAGAAGAGCTCCGGCCTCACGGGCATGGTCAAGGGATGGCTGTGGGGGAGCAAAAAATGATGTCAGCTTCACTCTAGTCGCCTTTAATATCTACATGTGAGTAACGCAATTGCGTGACGTTTCACCGACCCATGTCTGCCGCCAACACCAGAATCGAGGACATTTTCACAAAGTTTCCACTATAATCCTCCGTACAAATATTGAGATGGGTTGCCATGGGTGTCGGCCACATCGCAAATTATTGCAGGGAAAAAGTTAACGACCCATTGGCTAACTTTATTATAAAAGAGAGAAATGCACAGAAAAAACCTAAATCGCTTATGGGTATCAGCGGTATAGGTTTTTTCTGTGCATTCCTCTTGAGCTATTTATAGAACCACATTGCCTACCCCCATTAACATCACATTAATATAGAAAACACCGCCAAAATCAGCCAATCACCTTACAGTCCATTATGCTTGTACAGATATCTGTGTATATCGCTGGCATGATTTACGGACTTTCAATATCAGTGGTTCTTAAAAACCGCGTCAAATACCTAAATGCGTAGGAGAAAGCTTGCCCCCTCTAGCTCAGTTGGTAGAGCACCAGACCGGTTATCTGGAGGTCATGGGTTTGTGTCCCATCAGTGGTATAGGTTTTTTCTGTGCAGATCTTTCCATCTATTGAAAGAACCACAGTGGCTACCCCCATTAACATCACTTTATTATGATAATACACACTGTTTTATACAGGTATACTCCATTGCGTGTAATGTTAATTCAGTTTGGAAGTGTAGATAGAAAGGTCTAACATAACCCACAACACCGGTGATTTGGAGATTCTTAGTTTGTATCACTCCGAAGCCAAATATCTTCTACGTGTATTCCATTAACCGTGTAACATCAGATTAGACAATATTAATCCAACTACCAATTATTGATCGAATCTTTTAAGTGATTTGTCACCTCCAAATTGTCTAAATCATACTTGAAATTCAATGTGATTTTATTGTATATAGTCTATTTTATCCTCTCTGCATATTTACATAGACTCAAAGACAACCGGTTCGATTTTATATCGCACAGTTCATCGAACGGTATTCCATACATCGGAGCCTAGATAGTTCCTACATAATTATCAATTTTCTCTTATTCTGTTATACATGATTATATGCACGTCGCTCTATTGTATATAAAATTGAAACACACTGCCTCGCTGTTAGTGGTAGTGTGTTTTACAGCCAAGCTAACCAGTACACTATAATTAAATACATTTGATTTGATTCGATGCGAAAGCCCTGGCTTTTTTCGAAATGATATCAACAGTAATATTGTAATGACCGGAATAGATCACTATTTGTAAATTAGGACGGAGAAATATTATTTCAACGGGATTATTATCTTAAAAGGTATGATATTGTGGGTATGCTCTCTAATATGGGTAGTGTAGCATATAACAACAGGTGTCTGTTTAACTGAAGTCACCTATTAGTAGCTTTGGCTAAATATTTTTGAATATTAATATATGTTAATGATGTCGAATCCTTTACGATGATTACGTATATGACTTTTGTTAGTTGAGTACTGTTGTTAAATAGCAGAGATTCTTTAATTTAATTGTGCACATTGAATTGGATATGTGTTATACATAGTCGCATGCATGACAGTATCGTATTCACGATAACCTTTCCACCATCGTGCACAAGGTTTCATTTAGACACACCACAAAGTATAACTTAGATTATTTATAAAATATAATTGAAAATCCACAAAATGTAATTTAAATCATTTTAAAATCATAATTAAAACAATACGCAACGTTATACTTCAGATGATGTGATTGGTGCACTTGAGGTTTAGTAATGAATTTGTCATTTTAACATATTTCAGTAAGTGCCTTGTGCATTGCCAGGCTATTTAAACTCCCATGTAACTGCATATCCAGACATCAGTTTTGTTTCTAATTTATTTGCGTAGACGTCGCTGTATTAAGATTTTGCATATGTACTTTTAGGTTGTGTATCGTTAGCTAATATTATTTACCTATCTCATCGATTAAATTATGTGCAATCACAGAAGCTATTTTCTCCGTTAACCAGATAATGTTGTGTAAAATTTTTTCAATATACAGTAGATGCATGTGCGATCTGTATGTTGGCCCTAATTCGACATTGCTGTGTTTCCCCGCAGAAGAATTCACATACTTTCCAAATTATCATTATTGTATCTCCCGTTCTAGTCTCGCAGAGGTTACGTTTTTATCGTCTCAAATTCTTCTGTACAAAATGACCAGTTCACTGTATCAGTCATAGCACCTCCACACTGTGCTACTTGTTGAAATTTGAAATGTTAGCTTCACACTGTTGAACAGTTTCGAACGATATGTCGCGATTACGTGCCATACTCGGCACCTGCCAGACTGCCACCTACTGCTCGCGAGAAGTGGTAACTGAGAAAATAAATAGTCAAACTTCAGCCAATGAAAGGCGAGTAAGAAGATTCAAACCTTGTAACCATTGGCTGACGCTTCCAACAACTCTTCGCAACAAGTTGGTAGTTTCGAGATGCTCAATCTTTCAAACTTTCGATTTTTCTCGCAATGTTGGAGCCGATGTTGGGAGAATTTGTTGGCATTGGATCATACCAGTTGGCCAACAAGTCACAGGTGAAGGAGCTATTAATTTGTAAACCAACAGGCCCATTATCAGCGGGTGGGCTGTATTTGGCCCATTACAAAATCTGGTCTGAATGTTTTTTCGGCTGTGTCCCTTTAATGTCTTCTAGACGCATACGCTGTGTTAAGTCAGTCTTCGTGCTCATTCTTTCAGTCAATCAATCGCTTTCGCAAATTGTTACTGTTTTACGATATTCAATAGAACGATTTGTCAAGTTACCTATACAATTTCCTTCTGTTAACCCTTGGCAGACTTGTCACAGAATTGTATTGTTGTAGCAATGTTCTGTACAGATGTCAGTGTGGAAAGGGTTAATATCATACCATGTAATAGAATTATCCTGTTATTACCTTTTTTCAAGTTTCCTTACTCATCCATCTCAATCTGTTACTGTTATTACAATATTGCTGGTAATGTCATCATTTTTTTTCGTACCAGTTGTATGATATGAACAGGAATGCAGTGTACTTTAACTGTATTAATATATTTGTGCCAGTAAACTCGAACTATATTAAATGAATCAAAAAATATTCACAAAATACCATAGCATTAAAGGAGTATTGTTATAACCTATGTGTTTTATTATCTACCTAGTTAGTACAATCTGTTTTCTTTGATCTTGTTAGTATCCCAGTAGGTGATGGTGCGCTGGTGCGTTAAATTATTGTATCATTGTGTATGAACTGTATTATATTAATGCAAAAAATATCACACGTTGCAGCAGCAATTTTTTTTTCAAATTTCGATATATAATGCATGTAATTAAAAAATGTACGTTTACGACATTGTATACTGCATAACTCTATTCAGTCGCCTATAATATAGACCTATTATAGCGATTAGTGGGGTATCTGAAACATTATTAACATTTTCTTTTCAATATATATATATACTTTATTCATTCTTGCATGTACAGGTGAATGTTGTAATCTTAATTCCCTTCTTAATTCATACCAACCTATTTTATTCACTCAATTATAATATAACAATGCGTGAATGAAGTCCAGGTCAGTGTTGAATTCCATTTTGTGTAGAATAAATATGATGTATCGATAAATAAATAAATATAAATTAACTTTTAAAAATATGAATTGACTTTATTTACTCATAAAAGATCCTGGGAAATGTAATCTTCAAAAACAATGGAATGTTTGAATAACGGGAGTTGATTATTATAGCAAAGTAAGGTATGTGGCTTGTGATGACTTGTAATAATTTGTGATAACAGGATTATTTTGTTGACACCAAGTAATGTGAAAATCCTCTCATAGTAAGCAATAAGTATATTTACAATGTTGAAGGAGTGAAAATTTACTGTTATGAACTGACTATGTGACCATTGCTGAGGATCATAGTAGAAAAGTGCGCCAGTGGGCAGTCTTGAGCACATGGGCTTTCAGATATGAGAGTCCAGTACTACCACTGCTTCCCAGTGCTCGGATACGGATATAATTTATTGTTAGTTGCAAGTAAAATGTTTATTTGCCGTGATGTTGAGGATCTAAAATTACTGTTTGAATATAATCATGTAATAGTACCATGTATGCTGCTGTAGAGGATGGCTCAGGTCCCATTTACTGTACACTGTATAGTTCAAGTATTTCTAGGTATTGTACGTGGATTGGGTGTGATCGGACATGTTACACCTGCCGTACATTAGCACTTGTCATAATACACTGCGGATATATACACATAAAGGAAATCATTTCCAAACTGCATTGTGAGATGACACAGGTGATTTTGAAGAAGTCGTGGATCTGGCATTGGTGATTGTCTCCCTTGGCAGTTGGCACACCAGCAGGCAAGGCTGAAGAGAAAGTGACAATGAATTGTTTACAAAGGTACAAATCTGCTGTCACAGACACATATTGTTCGACAAGCTTCTATGGGATTTAAAGATGAGCAGACCAGCCAGTAGACATCACTGGTGCATTTCATCACTACTAGACCCTATTTGTGATTTTTATTTGTCTCCCTCTAATCCGTTTTGTTCATTCATATTTTGGCGGGAACTTATGCTGCAATTCCCAAATCCTAATTCTAAATTATTAATCAGTATAATAAACTTTTTACGACCTCTGTGGCATTTAATCCTTTATCTTGCAAAAATGTATAATTATTTCACTAATATAGAGAACTGATAAGGAAAACTTGTAAAAAATTACATCTCTTGCGTAGTTGCACGTGATTGGCAAGTTGGCCACCCCCATGCTTCAAATACTCTCGTCCACGCAGGGAGAAATGTCGTCTGCTATATTTTCTCACAATTTTTTTTATTGATTACCGGTTCGAAGTAAACAGAAATACTAAAACGTACGTTTTATGTAATATCCTATTTTCCGTAACGATTTATAGGTAGATACAAGATAGCTTACATAGATAAAAGTACGTCTAGTTTTTTTAATAGCAGTATGCCACTATTTTATATAGTTTCGTTCGATATAATTAAAACACGACGAAATTCGTAGCAATAGCAGACGACAAAATGGAAAAGACGACAGAATATAATAAAAATCGTAATAAAACTTGTGTGAAAAAACAATGTATGGTGTGGACTTTTTCCTTCATAGTCGTTTTTATAATCGGCGCATTGTGTACCTTCTGCATTTGGATTATTCATCATTATATCGACACGGTAAATGAGCTTCATAACCGAGTTCATCTACTGGAATCGCAATTCAGTGCGTTGGATACTTTCATGAACGACAAGATAGATTCGCGAGTGGATCAGATTCTGCAGCAGGTATTATAATTACAGTATTTATCCTATTACACATATTCATTTCATGACCGATATGATAACGCAGTCCGTTATCATTCATAAAATATATTTCCTAATCCCCACGACTCCAGTATCCACTAACCATCTACAACAAGAGATCTTTTTTCTAGCTAATACTCTATTCAACCATTGACAAAAAACTGACATAACTGTCCTTAAAATTTTCAGAAATTGGATATACTATACAAAGAAAATCAAAAGCACAGTCGGAAAGTGAGAGCTGTTGATTACAAGAAATGCAATTGCCCAGCAGGTGATATACATTAGAAATTAATGTGTTTTGTGTTTTTACGGTACTTTACTAAAATCAATACTAATGTAGTGTTTGAAAAAGTTTTTCAGGGCAGAATACAGATACATTACCTTACTCTAAAGACTTGTTATGGGACAGATTAGATGACTGCATCTTCGATAGTTTTTTAATTGATATTTTTCTGTTATGAAATTTGGGTGATGGAATATATGTAATCCAGTAGTAGTAATTTGGAAGTATGTTTTTATTGTCCACTAACCAAATCACTTGAGCTTTGCAGTGTTTCACAACATTTTTGTCAACAAGACAATGGTCATTAGTGTCAATTCATGGAATTATTTCTGGAGAAAACTTATGGATTTTAATATTACATGATGGGACAATCAAAACTGTGAAAACATTATCCTTTATTATAATAATTCAATTGTATATATAATGATTATATTTATACTATTTATACATATAATAATTCATTTTTTATTCCTTTTTAATATACTAAATGAATGCACTTTAATAATGATGATGATAATAATAATAATAATAATAATAATAGTTCTTGAAGCATGTATATGCTGCCTTGGACTCTTACTCGATGCATTTGTATAAACACTGCGTTTCCATCGTCAGTTTTTGGTGAAAACGTAACAATGCATATATAAACTATGTCATGAATTTTTATTTTACCGTTAATGACCATTAACAGATAGCAGAAGATAAGTCAATATAATTTATTATATTTGATAATGTATACATAAACGGACACAACACTATATGACATGAAAATATTTCCAAAGTTTAGATAAGATAAAAAGATAAGAACAAATTTTTTCAACAGGATATACAATATTACGCAATGATAACATCAGTAGTAAAGTATGCATAAATAGTATCAAAAATATCAAAATACAGAATAGGTTACACTGCTGAGTACAGAACAGAATATTATAGATACATGTTGAAAGGAGATGCCCGAAGTTAAGGACTTCATAGTTTCATACCTTGTCTGAATGAAGAACTTCTTTAGTTTGTCAAATTCTTAAACTCATGGAGTTTCAGAAAATATATGGTTATTGGGTCTCTTTTTTCAAAATCCTCGGAGAAGTTCAATAGCAAACATACAAACAACAGACAGGATTGCAACCTAATATTAGATGAGAAATTCTATTTCAATTTCTCGATGTTCTTCATGGAATTCTACACTAATATTAATAAGGAATTACTTATTACAAAAATATTGGTGGAATTTGTTCATTAGCATTATACAGTGAATGACTTGTGATAAATTGTCCAGAATTTTATAGAAGTTCTTGTGGCATAGTCACTAATTATCATTCTAGTAGTGGCAAGTTTAGTGCTATTAACTCAGGACTATATGGAAAGTTCCAATGTGGTTCAGGTGAAGGTAATTTCCGGTACACTGAAGATATGTTGGTGCTTCCCACTAGGCTAGTAAAGACAAGAGATTGTGGCTCCTGTGGCACTTAGTACACTGAAGATATGTTGGTGCTTCCCACTAGGCTAGTGAAGACAAGAGATTGTGGCTCCTGTGGCACTTAGTACAAGGGAAGCTATCAAGTGTCAACTGGTAGTCTAACCGTGATTGATGACATTGATAAAATGTTACTCAACTGCACAACACGTGTATGATGTACTATTCCAGATAACCCAGTGTCACATAATTGTCTTCATCATCAGTAGAATGGAAATGACAAAAGTCTTTTTACTTAAAGGCCAACCGAAGTCACCTCACTAGTCTATATGTACAATATAAGTAGCCGTATTAGTCTTTGAAAAGTAAGAGAAAAAATGAGGTAACACCTTTTGAGACTAATTGAATTTAT
>WURV02181731.1:0-13206 GCA_011762755.2 Epimenia babai
GCCGAGACTTGCGAGTACTGCCGTGATTTACGAGTACTGCCGATACTTGCAAGTACTGCCGAGACTAGCGAGTACTGCCGTGATTTACGAGTACTGCCGAGACTTACTTACGAGTACTGCCGAGACTTACGAGTACTGCCGAGACTTACTTACGAGTACTGCCGAGACTTGCGAGTACTGCCGAGATTTACGAGTACTGCCGTGGTTTACGAGTACTGCCGTGGTTTACGAGTACTGCCGTGATTTACGAGTACTGCCGTGATTTACGAGTACTGCCGAGATTTACGAGTACTGCCGAGATTTACGAGTACTGCCTAGATTTACGAGTACTGCCGAGATTTACGAGTGCTGCCGAGATTTACGAGTGCTGCCGAGATTTACGAGTACTGCCAAAGATTTACGAGTACTGCCAAAGATTTACGAGTACTGCCAAAGATTTACGAGAACTGACGAGATTTACGAGTACTGCCGAAATTAACGAGTACTGCCAGAGGTGCATACATACTGTTATAATTGTTGCCACAGTGGCCTTTGGCTCAAAAGCCTTAGCCGTACCTGTTATGAAGCATATCATTCAGACAACAAAGTCTAGAGCGCAATAGAGCTCATAAGGGTGGGTAATCAGCGACCTTGAGGTGTCTGTGTTCGATATGGGCCTGCAGGTCGCGCTCGGAGAGGTAGGTGCGACGGCAAGCGTTCTTACAATGTTTGGAAGAGCCGTATGTGCAGACGAACACGGTACCAAGAACCGATTGGTCGACTCGCTGGATGACTTCGCCGCACCTGTTTATAGGTCAAAAACTCGGACAAGTGATTATTTGACAAGTGCAAATTCACAAAAAAATGTAGGGAATATCACAACAACATGAATCTTTGACATAATTTATTGACCACAGCTCTCTCTTTAAAAACTTAGTCAGCGCACGAGTTGATTAAATGCGTTACATGCAGCCCTCTTGTCCACTAACTACTTTTACATTAACTCGTGTCCTCGTAAACCTGGATATAGACATAAAAAAATACATGCCGAATGAATAACTAGACCTAGCTCATAATAAATTGTAATACTCGAATGAATATCGCTTTTAATAATTACTCTCTGATAAGATAAAAGCTAGTGAAAAATTCTGGGAATTTCTGGAAATCTATTGCGTCATGAGAGCCTGGCCCAAGCTATCTTTGGTCATACTCCACGACGTGGCCCTGAGCTAAGAAAGTCTCACTCATAGTGAAATGACGATAAAAATGCAGAACTACAGTGTCAAAGCTACTACCCCTACAGACTGTAACGTATAAGAACTTTGTTAATGTGATCATAAGGTATTATTTGATGCACCTCTGACATTTTTTGTCGTATTTCTTTGAGCAATCAAGACAAAAAACATGTTTGCACGGGATCTGCAAGTAAAACGACGAACTAAATATATGCAGACGTTACCACACATTATTACTATTTTCCTTAACCCTCACCACACTGACAACTGTACATCACATTACTACAGCAATACATTTCTCTGACAACAGAGGGCTAATGGTTAAGTTATTGATGCGACTTAACTGTATGTATTCTCCTTCATGACAAATGCTACAATTCCATTGGGTCATATTATATTTGGTCAGTTACGATGAACAGCATAAAGAGGCAAAAGTAAAGCGAATTATCTTACGTTATTTATAATTTACATAAACCGTGAAAAATAGTCAGGTAAAAGGTCACAAGTAAAATTTTAAGACATGGACGATGAACATAGAGGTGTGGGTTGCCGTGTTAGCCATGTCGTAAATACGTAAGTACAAAGGTAACACCTTGTTGACTAACTATATAAGGATTAACACGAGCTATCATATATCAAGTATACTTCATCAGGTGCAATCTTTACACCTGATGACATGTACCTTCGTCTTTTTAAGACTAGACATTATTTCCGGGAATAAATGCAACTTGTAGGAGCCAAACAATGTTTTTGTAGCTAAAATCAAGGATTTTACCAAAATCAAGGATTTTACCACATTTTTAGACAAATAATCATTTTTGTGAAATATTGTCTACTCAGTTACCTACCCTTACGCTCCGTGTAAACGTAGGAGTGGTACTGCACTTATTGCGACATAAAATGCTCGTTGCGTGAATGGGATGTTTAACTTACGTGATATTATCATGTTAGAGTTATCACTTTAGATACATCACTATCACATTAGAGAAATTATCATTTCACAGATGTCATTATGATAGAAGATATTATAAGAATCGAGACTGTAACTTTTGAGTTACAACTTGGGAGTTTAGAGTAAACTTTATATATGCCATTTTCACTGTAGAATTAGTATTATCATTTTTAGATTTAATCAGTTCATAGTTATTATTATCACTATATATATCATTATCACTTTTAAGTTATTATTATCATTTTAGAGTTATAACTTTTTAGGATATCATTATCACGGTGGATTTATTAACCCTTAACACGCTGACAACTTCGCACCACATTATTATTGCAATACAATTGTGTGACAATGGAGTGCTCAGGGTTAATATCACTGTAGAGTTATCACTTTAGATTATTATTGTCACTTCGAGATATCATCCAATGGCACAATTTTTAGAAGCACAAAAGGGGTCTCCCCTGCCTTCCACTTCAGGAAATAAGATTTTTCAAATTTGAATATTGAGAAAAACATTGTTTTTTCCGCTGTTGTACAATTTATAAAAGGTTTAAACAGGCAATACTGTCTGTATACCTGCGTTGTAATTCCACTTTCATCACCTGACGAAGCATAGTGTTTTTGCGAAAGCTGTTGATCAGTAAACCAGTTAGTCTATATAAAAGGTGTTGCCCTTTATCTTTTAAGTTACAATCTTGTTAGTTACTTAGCTTATTACAAACTAAGGTATGGAGTAATACGAGGTTTCATATACCTAATTAGGTGTAATTCTAACAACTGTTTTGCGTTAGTCCTCAATTATTGCGGTTATCATTGTAGGGTTCAGTGTCATGCCCAACCCTAACAATTTCCATTCACGTTTCTTTCCATTACGTGCTCCATTTTTGTAGGTGGATGATCCGCGACCATACCAGCCTTATGAGATCCAGGTCATTGCTCAAAACAGCATCTCGAAAGCACTAGAGCCACCGAAAACAGTTTTGGGCTTCACTGGAGAAGGCGGTAGGTAACGTAACGTATGATCCCTACCCATGTGAATCATCTCATTTGGATCGTTTTTTTGGAAAAAAAAAGATTTAGGTACAAGGACTCTTCAACTCAACAGAAATACGAAGGTAATGCCTCTTTGACGAACTGGTATACAGATCACCACGAGATTGCTATAGGGTGGATACTTCATCCGATGCAATGAGCTGGAAGAGGTACCACCACAAAATACTTGACCAATATCAGACAGTTAACACATAGAAAATGCATAGAACACCCGTAGAACACCCGTGGAACACCCGTGGAACACCCGTGGAACACCCGTGGAACACCCGTGGAACACCCGTGGAACACCCGTGGAACAGCCATAGAACAGCCATAGAAAGCTAATATGGAAGAATATAGGACGACACAAGAGCCAGGCTGGAGCCAAAGATGCAGTGAAGATGGGTAGAAAGTGAAGGTATGTGGACTAAGTGGATGTGAATGTAAGTATAAGAACAAGCAGTTTGTGGAACTATGGAGAATGAATTGTATGTGTAACTTGAGTCATATGCAGTGTATCTCACAGCTCCTTCCTAATTGCAGATGACGAAGTATACAAAATTTTGTATTGAAAATGTGTTGGCTTTCCATTTTTTCATACCCTGTATCTTATGACATTAAAACGTGCATATGGGGACACTGGTGTGCTCGCTGACTTATCCTGAAAATTGTAATCCATAATTTTACGGTTAATTCTTTTAACTAGGTTACAGTTGTGAATAAAGCTTGATTATTGGGTTGATAAAACTTGCTAACAGTCTCCTGGTACGTTACCTCCTTACTGTTGACATTCTGAGTTTTTCCTGTTTTGTAAGTTGGGTCAGCCCGAAAACCAACAATACACATAATGTTAATAAGAGTCGACGATTGCTACAAATGAATTACCATTAGCAAAAATTAAGGATTCTGGACTAGGACGTTACCATATGAAAATAAAGGCAAACATTTTGTTATACAATATACATTATACAGTCAAACGTGCATGTAACACATCCATTAATTTTCATGGTGCTAACAATACGGTGTAGTTGAGTCATTAAACACAGCGACAGTACTTGTTATGCCGCCGACCACAGAGGACCTCCCACAGCTAGCTACTGTAATGTCTATAAGGTTCAGCCTATCATCGCCTTCTACATGCCGATTCTTTATTGAAGCTAAAAATAGCACAATATTGGAGTACTGTGTTAACTGATGCCTGTATTGATATTATGCATCCTGTAGGTTATGATGCATAAAAGACATGTCCAACAATCAGTAGATATATCAGTGTACTTGGGTATATTATCATAGACAGGAACAGCACAGACGTATTACAATGTTTATAAATTATTATTGATTATTTCGTGTTTTTGTCAGAGCCGACCCTGATACCCCAGAACCTCGCCATATCTTCGTCTGCTCCCATCACTGCCACGTCTGTCACACTGGAATGGGATCCCGTTGATACATCATTGACCACTTCAATTAATGGAGAATTCCGTGGTTATCGGGTGCGTTACATATACAATAATAATAAGGTCACCATTCACGTTACATTCAGAACAATGCCAATTTGTTGGCGCCAGTGGTGTAGTGGTTGGAAGCCCTGCCTTTTATGTGAGAGGTTGTGAGTTCGAACCAGCATGAACCAGGGATTTTTTCCCGTGCCTTCCACAACAGGAATTGAGCATTTTCGTGCTATATCATAGGGATGTAACAGGCCAATGTTGTACGTGCGACTGACATTTAATTATAAAGTAGGACCAAAACCTCGCCTTAACCTTATTTCAAGATGTAAATTATACAAGCTGGTGACTACTTGTGAGATTATCTGTCGACCACCATAGATTCGCATCATTGAAACACTGCATTAACTGCCAAATGTTCGATATTACGTAGCGTATCTGTATTGATGTAAAGTGTGTTAGACAGCAATGTTCCAATAGTGCAATATTCATTTCATCATCTTGAGACGATTGCGCAGACAAAAGTGGGGTGATCCGTCCTGACAACAAGGTAGGCTCGTTTATTAAGACAAGTAATTTGTTGGATGAGATCTGGTTGGTTGAGAAAACAAAGTTTTTTGATGAGTTAAGACAAAGAGGCAGAAGGTTCCTATTTACAAGTGGAGTTGGGGTTTTGCATAATACTAAATGTTGGGTAGTTAAATCTGGCAACAAAGGCAGGGTGGTCATCTTGGATAACAGTGCCCTGAGGGTTGGCTTGGAAAACAACGATGCCATGGTCAACTAGAATAAATGGACAAAGGGTTGGGATCAAAAGGTGGTGGCTTCACGCATCAGTAACTGGGTAGCACCTAGTGAAAACAAGGTTTGTGTACTGAGGCTGTCGGGGAGAAATGAATTGCTGACATCTAGTACAGAAAAGGAGACTTGCAGTTGGTTTTAGAAGGCTCATTAGATTTCTAGTCTATACATGACCAGTTTTGACCCCATGGCTTATGATGTATCCCTAGCTTTTACATCAGAATTGAAAGTACCTAACCCTAATACAAAATACGCTGGCAGGTTCAGTACTGGAAGACGAACAAGAAGCGAACGACATTTAGGGAACAATCCTTGCATCCAGCGCAGTTCAGCGAGAAATGTCCGCAGGGCCGGATGTGTTTAGTTCTGACACAACTCATCCCTTTCACCTACATGGAGGCACAGGTTGTTGTTATCAACAACTTCTACATGGGACCTCCGAGCAATGTCATCACTTTCCGAACCAAAGAAGGACGTAAGTCACATATATATTAAATATTGAGGAATATACAAACCTAATATGGATAGAGTTACGTTTGAGGGTAATTGAAAATTTTCAAAATTTACTGTAACGATTGCAACATTGTGATATTCTAATTCTTTTCGTGTACTTGTTGATACATATTCTATTCTTTTTCTTTTGTAGTCTATTACTACCTTTAATTATTCTCTCTATTTTAATAATGAAATCGTAATTTTGAGCATGTTTAATTTGTATTTTGGAGACAGCTAAGCTGATCTATCGTTCAACGTTGATCTGAATTTCTTTTGATTTTGATGTTTTTAAACGCTGTAATCCTGCAAAAGCTAGCTGCATACCGAAACTGAAACGACGCATTTCGGTGTGGCCAAATGTTTCTCTTGAGGCATCAAGTCATGTTAGTCCATAAAATAGCACTAAAACCTCAGTGGATCCTTTTCCAACGGATCTTACATCTTCCATGGTTGCAGTGCCCGGTCCGGTGAAGTCTCTTCATGTGTTGGTTGCTGGTCCAAATCACTTCAGGCTCAAATGGGAACATCCCGATGAAGATGACAGAAATGGCATTATCATAGCTTATGACATCGCCTACCAGACAGGTTCGTACAATTAAATATATAGATCCATAAGTTATCTAGATTTTATAGTTTTTCGCTTATTTGTTCATTACATAAAATATTTCAAAATGCTGATAAAATCCACAATATTTACGCAGTTCAGAAGGATTATTTCTTTTGTAAGTCGAAATTGTTGCGGGTTAATAAACTCTTATTTGTTCATCACATAAAATATCTAAAATGCTGATAAAATAGGCACTATTAACTTGATTCACAAGGATTATTTCCATGGTTAGACGAACTTGTTGCTGGTGAATAAACTCTACTATTTCATTTGATTTATTCTGCTAAATACGACTAAATCTTATTTTAGAAAAAACTTTTATTCAGTACGACCTACACGTTGCAGTTATAATGCTGGCTAGCTAATAGAAAAGCTGCCTTTTTAGTTAGACTAACTTTAGATAGACATTGTTGAGTAAAAGCTTTTACGTAAATACGGCTTCATCTGATGAAGGTCGAAAAGAAAGTCAAATTTTTATTGTAAATAAACAGCTATTTAATTAGGCCAGGTTTTGCCCCACTGGTTGCTCTTGTAGGATTACCCATCACTGAGTTGAGGCAACAACATTATTGCAATTGTAAAGTTGTGAGAAGTTTTCTGGTGTCTTTCTTAAGCCCATCTTCCCAAATGACTTAACATCAAATTACAGCAGAGAAAAGCCCAGAAAGAAAACACGAGGCTCTGCAAGAGGAAAAGTTTATTCCATGCATTTTCTCCTGTTATTTATAGAACCACTCGAGCTCTTTCATTCACTTAACCACATCAAGTCATTTTGCAAGCGGAGCAAATGACTAAAATCTGTCAAAAAATGTCAAATTTTATAAATATTTCTTTTAATCTGTCGTTTGCGCTGCCTAATTTGCAGTCGATGCTTTGGTTCTGGGCAAGCTGAAAGACCGCGACGAAGCTGTGAAGCCCAAATACGACACGGCAAGTCTCAGCGGACTTCTCCCGTCTCAGAGATACCGCGTGCACATCTGGGCCGTGACTAGCAAAGGGCGCGGCGAAGATCACTACATTGAAAGGAACACAACCGCGGCTGGAAGTAAGTTGTGTTCTTTATTTCGTTAATTTTTAAATTTATTTCTCGTCTCAATATATTTAGTGTATATTATATATGGGAACAGGATTGCTTGGTGGTCGAGCGCTCCGAACCAGGAGGTGAAGCGTTCCAATCCACGCAATACCATTGTGTTTTTCCATTGTATCCTTGGGCAAGGTACTTTATCCCAATTGCTCTGGTTGACTTAGCCCTAAATAAGTGCCGGTGAAATTTCTTTGTGGCAACGCAAATTAATATACACTGGAGGGCAAATTTGCAAGTGGCTGCCCAGTGCCTGTTATAGAGCTGCCAACACCCCCTTGTGACTCCTCGCAAGCTGTCATTTGTCAAGCTGCACAAGCGGCTTTAAAGTGTGGAATATAAATGCCTAATTTAGTTTCACTTTTTTCTCTCTTATTTATTTCTTCTTGTTATATATCGTCAGTGCGTTATGTACACACTGCAAAAGCTAGCCCATTCGTGGACAGACACAGTTTAAGGCCCTTTTTGCCCGAAAAAGACCACAAGGTAGAATATTGGTTAGCACAGGATTGTTGATAGGTTGTAATTGTTCCGTAGTTAACCCATTACCAATGCTAGATACTGTATAAGTTAATATTTCACTGTTGTTAAATAATAGTAAAGCTAATGCGTTAATTCTTTGCAAAAATTTTATCAAAGAGCGAAGTTCTTATGCTGTCTCAGCCTACATTTCACCGCATTTTCATGTTAAAGTTTTGTTGACAAAAGAATAACTTTTTTAACTTGTACCATTTCATTTTTGTTACAGTTATTTTTATCAAATATGCTGTAACAAGAAAACATGCTGAAACGCATGAGTCATTCTAGAAAATTCCATCTTTATTGATAGTAATGGGTTTTAGGTATGGACTACATTCAAAGTATCAACAATATAAACCACCATTACCATTTTACGTGTCACTGATCACTTCAGCGTGATTTAGGGTTAGGCATCAAATTGTCATCTTTTTATTTGCAGCTCCTGATGCACCGAATTTCAAGTTCCAGTATATTGGGGAACACAGCATGAACATTTCCTGGAGAAACTACGCAACATCAGGCAAACATGCTGGGAGCATTTTCTACGTAGAATACCGTAAAAATGGTACGTTTTGTATATTTTACCTGGGTTATTTTTTTATAATGCAATACTACGTAATTTTTTATATGTTGTATTTCTCATGTCATATTTAACATAGTTTTGCAGCGTGATTTTATGTCTGAAACTGTGCCACTATCCGATCTGTGCCGTTATATTTTTAGTTATATATCCTTTATCTGTGATCTTACTGTATATGTCTATTTTATTTTCGACTCATTTATGGAATACCAAGTTTGATTTTGAACTGTATTTCTTGTATTTCTAGTTAATCATAGTAACCGTAAATTTGTAAAGTGTCTTTGATAGTGTTAAAAGGGCACTATAAATCAATAAAATTTCATTCCATTCATTTCATATTTGAATATCATAATCAAAAAAATTATGTTTTTTCATCTTTAAGCTTATACTTTCTCATTGGCTCGTACTATTGGCTAGTTATTTTGGCCAATTGTCATCTAAATAACGTTAAGTAACTGTATTGAGGGCTAGCACCAAAATGGCTGCTCCGGGAAGCTGTCACTTAAGTCCATCACTCCAGAAGTTAATATTGAAACATGTAGCTAATTAAAAATTGATAATTAATTTCATACTTGAATTGTGTATAAATTAGGATTCGGCTAGTTGTTTATCATGGCAATTGAAAATATTTAAATTTAAACAAAATATTATTATTAAAATGGGTATGAAAATGAATAATTGGTTATTTCTCATGATGACAAGTTGGTGTTGCTCACTGCCAACAAATTAACCCTCCCAGAGTGAGATTTCAGTGGTAATTATGGTGAAAATAGCCTACAAAGTACCCAAAAACATTTTGGAAAAAAATTTTGGATATATCTGTTTTTTTGTTGTTGGCACAAAAGGAAAAAATTTGGCACAAAAATAAAAATTGGCACATAAAATGCAAAACCCAGCGTGAACACTGGCTAATCGATTTTTATTCTTTCGTACATACAGGCCTTATTTAGTTAAATTTAATCACTATACGTTTGGCCCTTTTTCTCTAGCACCGGTGAATGCAATTTCAGGGTTGAGCGAATGGCAAAAGTCGCCTGACGAGATGGTGAAATACTGGGCAAACATCTCGAGCCTCGAGAGTGGGACCAAATACGAAGTGCGACTCGTCACGACCAATGGCATTGATTATGTGCCGAGTGCTATAAAACATGCGACCACAAGCGGTGTAGGTAGGTAACCCATCATTACCCGCATGAAAGCGGAGAAGATTTTACAGATAAAATTCAAGAACCACCACAGTCCTTAGGACCACCAGGATAATTATTTTGAAGGCCCCCAAATACACCGAGCATTTCACATGACTCAAAATTGACTGAGCAATTCAGACACATCAACTTAACTTGAAAAAAGAAAAAACACTATGCTATCACCAACCTATATGTTGTTTACTTATTTGATCTGGTTATTAATCAGTCTGTATAGGGCCAACATTGGCCCACCTAGTGAAACAGGGTTCGACTTAAACATACTCGCATACAGACAACTCATCATTGAGTTTTCAGTGATCATCTCTAATGATTTCATACACCTACACTGACCCCTCATTATTCTATCAAACCCTTAACACCCCCCCCCATCCACAATCCCAGCACCAACTAGGCTAGTATGTTATATTACACAAACATGCCCATCACATCTCTCCCCCAGTACACCCCCCCCCCCACAATCCCAGCACCAACTAGGCTAGTATGTGATATTACACACACACATACTCATCACTTCTCTCCCCCACTCCTACCCCCCACCCATCCACATTCCCAGCACCAATGAAGCTAACATGCTACAATGTAAGACACCTATTTCGACACCTGTCCCAGGTGCGATCCACGTGGCAAGTTCGAACTGGTTCATCGGAATGCTTGTTATCATTCTGCTCCTCATCATCGCTATCATCGTGATTTTCGTCCTCGTCAAGTACTTTGACTTCACTTTTGACTGCATTCCTCAACGCGAGTCTCCCAAAAGTGAGTCAAACACAATAATGATAATGCTGTAAAATGAGCAAAATTTTACCTAGGATAATTTCCAGCTAAAATTAACCGTCGTCTTGCTAGATTGAACTATTGAACATTCATGTGCTATAGATAGGGCCAATAGTTTTCCGTTTTGCGGAAAACGGACAAATTTTGCGGAATTGGCAAAACTAACGCGGAAAACAGGTTTCTTAAAAATTAAATTTAAAAAAGTAATAAATACTTATTTTTCTTATAAGACAGTCTCAAAAATTTTCCCGAAGCCCCATTACTGTTAAAACCACCTGCAATTTGTTCCCTTCGCGATAAACCGGTAGATTTGACAGTTTTATACTTCCTGTTTTTGTAATTTAGTTTGTATAATTATGGAGTTAAGTCCCTTCGCACGCGCTGTATGCTCTAAAGCGCAAGCGCCGCAAAACAAGCAGTTCCTGAAAAATCATGTTTTTAAGCTATTGCTATTCATTTCCTATATAGCGTTATATCCTATATTCCTATATATATATATAGCCTTTCCCATACCTTATTAAAATTAATATAGTAAACCGTTCTTTGTCATTTAATATTCTAGGCATTAAAATAATACCATATAAAATAATGATAGAAAATAATACCGTGTAATAGAACAAAATTATACCGTGTAATAGAACATAATAATTGTAAAAAATAAAATAGATTGTAAAAAATAATATAATATATTGTAATAGATTAAAATAAATATTGGAATTATTAAGGGACATTATATAAAATATTAAGGAAAATTACAAATTATGAAACATATGAAATGGAGTTATTTACAATATATCGAAAAAATTCCATGAAGTCCACACTACTTAAGATTAACCAACAATTGTATGTTACAGTCTAACCCATATTAGTCGTACTCGATGTCCAAACGGTCATAGTCGAAAGTAACAGTTCAAACACATTAAGCAAACTAAACTTAATTTTATAACCAAAAAGTGAACATAAACTCATAAAATTATTCAAATTGCTCTTTACTACTTTGCAGTGTCTTCTTCAAATAAATGTATTTTTCATTAAATTTTATTACGTGTAGACACGCTTTGTCGTAAAATTAGTCGTATGTTGATTCAACAGACGCCAATCCCAATGTAATGGGAGACGAATCCGCAGTACTTTGAAAGACGCAAAAAATGGCATTTACGATCTTAATTAAATATAACTATTGATCGTAAAATATATCAAATGTAACACTAACTGGAATTGATAAAAGTAATGGAACTCTTACAATAATGAGTCGAAATACAGTCAAATTTATTCATTTAACGATCTCCTCTAGCACCAGTCCAGTATTGAGTACATAAAATGACATTGGGGTATAGTATTTTGGAAGATCTGTTAGGGTAAATCGGTTTAGTAATCAGTATGACAAACTCGACGAAGATACTGTACTCCCATGCATGTCATCTTAAACGGGTTAGACTGTATTTACACGTTGAATATAGACAATGTTGACGCCATGCTGCGGTATTTTAGAAACCAACGAACCAGTTCCGATGACTCACAGCGGGTATCGCCCGGGTTACAGACCGGGTTACCACCATGGCTACCACACGAGCTACCAGCCGGGTCATGCCCAGAGGGAAGAAGCCCCGCCTCCGACGGGAGCTTACAGTTACTACGGCAACAGGTGAATCTACTGAAGTAGTTGATTGGTCAGAGCTGGTCGAGACAATAACTGTAAACACACTACCTTCCTCTGGTTAGAGCTGGTTGAGACAATAAGGGAAAACACACTACCTTCCTCTGTTTAGAGCTGGTCGAGACGATAAGGGTAAACACACTACCTCCCTCCAGTTAGAGCTGGTCGAGACAATAAGGGTAAACACACTACCTTCCCCTGGTTAGAGCTGGTCGAGACAATAAGGGTAGACACACTACCTTCCTCTGGTTAGAGCTGGTTGAGACAATAAGGGTAAACACACTACCTCCCTCCAGTTAAAGCTGGTCGAGGCAATAAGGATAGACACACTACCTTCCTCTGGTTAGAGCTGGTCGAGACAATAAGGATAGACACACTACCTCCCTCCAGTTAGAGCTGGTCGAGACAATAAGGATAGACACACTACCTTTCTCTGGTTAGAGCTGGTCGAGACAATAAGGATAGACACACTACCTCCCACTGGTTAGAGCTGGTCAAGACAATAAGGGTAAACACACTACCTCCCTCTGGTTGGAGCTGGTCGAGACGATAAGGGTAAACACACTAACTCCCACTGGTTAGAGCTGGTCGAGACAATAAGGGTAGACACACTACCTCCCTCTGGTTAGAGCTGGTCAAGACAATAAGGGTAAACACACTACCTCCCTCTGGTTGGAGCTGGTTGAGACGATAAGGGTAAACACACTAACTCCCTCTGGTTGGAGCTGGTCGAGACAATAAGGGTAAACACCCTACCTTCTTCTGGTTGGAGCTGGTCGAGACGATAAGGGTAAACACACTAACTCCCACTGGTTAGAGCTGGTCGAGACAATAAGGG
>WURV02181742.1:0-13202 GCA_011762755.2 Epimenia babai
ATACATAGAGTCTATTTTTATCAACATTATGTTATGCTCATTAGGGCAGAATAAATTATGTGATGTTAATGCATACACTAGTCGAGCCAACATAACATCGAAACAGAAATTGTATGGCTATAACGTTTGTTTATAAGTTATAATCACAATTATTCGTTATATTGACAAAAATTTATTCACATTACAGGATGTTCCGCATGATTGCTTTTTATTATTAACATTTCTTATGTAGCCATCTGTACACTTAATTATGATTTTAATTGATGGAACTGTCATGAATAGCTTATTCAAGTTTTAATTTTAGTTTCTTCCTTTTTAACGGTGAATCCTTGGAGTTTGTACGAATACAGTAATCTGGGATTAACCCATTAATCTGGGATTAACCAATTCATTTGGGATTAACCAATTAATCTGGGATTAACCCTTAATCTGGGATTAACCCTTAATCTGGGGTTAACCAATTAATCTGGGGTTAACCAATTAATCTGGGGTTAACCAAATAATCTGGGATTAACCAAATAATCTGGGATTAACCAATTAATCTGGGATTAACCCATTCATCTGGGATTAACCTAGTAATCTGGGATTAATCCATTAATCTGGGATTAACCCATTAATCTGGGATTAACCCATTAATCTGGGATTAACCAATTAATCTGGTATCAACCCATTAATCTGGGATTAACCAACTAATCTAGGATTAACCCGCTATCCGGAAAAATAAATTGAAGTTGCGTAGACTGATTTTTACAATATCACGGTACTGTCGAGTCTCATTTATTATCTTAAAAATATTCAGAGCAATTGACTCAAGTACCTTGCCCAAAGATACAGCAGGAAAAGCACAAATGATATTCGAAAACTCCGCCTTCTGGTTCATAGGTCAGTGCTCCACTGACTGAAGTATATCATTTCCAAACTACCCTGTCTGGGTGGAAAACAATGTTTCAAGCGGCCAGCTTGATACTATTTATTAGTAATAATTCACCGTTGAATGTCCAAACAGCGAGGAATAATTCTGGCTAAACATGTTTTGAGGCTTAAAACCAAGTCTGCCCGACAAAAGAGCAGCATTACGTCGGAGTTGGAGATGCACTATTATGATGAATTCACGTGTACTGAATGGAATTATGATGCTGTAGATTGGTATTGTGATGATTACTGTTCGTGATCGACCAATTTCAAGGGAAGAGCACGGACAAGCGAGCAGATCATTAAGCTATGTTTACACTGTAAACCACACGGCGATGTGGGTGACAGATTGTCAGGTTCAGTGTACATTGTTAGAAACTTCCACTGTTACACAGATGACGGATGGTGTAAAGTGTATTTGATTGAGATAAATCCATTCAGAATCGTGATGAGGACCGAGGCGGTGGAGATTTGAGCAGGCGGGAAATCGGGTGATTCTTGCGGAGAAATTCAACCCGTTTTCGACTAATTACGATTGAATAGGAGAGGCTTTTTGTTTATAAAATATGCTTAACACGTGACAATACTTGATCTACGAAAACTTTATTATCGTTTATTAGTGTTGTCAAATGCAGACTCCACTATGTTTGCATTATATACTAGTTTACTTATCAGTCTAGGGGCAGTTATTGTATAGACTTTGAATGCAGAGGACCCTGGTTCAGCACCTGCTCTAGCCAGTATACTACCTGTAACGTCTTTCGGGCAAAAAATGCCTTTAACCCCTGTATCCATGGGGGTCTGGATAGCCCTTGCAGTGTGGTTCTGGTGCTACAGAAGCACTATGGATGGTCTCTATGCTACTTACCTCCCTGCTATATCATCATCCCACTGTAAATAACCATTAACTATCATAGACTTGACGGAGTCTGTGACGTATGTAGCCCATCTGTGAATGTTTGGAACCACTGATACGAATGTAAGGTCAATAGTCTGGCTAGACTCGGTTGGTTTGTCACAGCAGGTGTTTTCTTCCACCCCTCATGGGACCAATAAATTTGTTGTGCTAACCACATAAATGGGCTAGCTTTGTAAGGGCCACGGCTGTCCTAGGCAACGATTACCTCGGTATAATCAACATATCATACACCAAGACGGTTCGATGCGTCGCGTTTTTCAGGTAAAACCTACTACTTCAATCACAACACGAATGAGAGCGTGTGGGACAAACCGGGCACGTTGAGTCACGTGCGGTGTTCACATCTCCTCGTGAAGCACGCCGAGTCGAGGCGCCCCTCATCGTGGCGGGAAGAGAAAATCACGCGTTCCAAACAGGAAGCTCGCGAGATCTTAGAAGGTCAGTCGCATTGACGAGTTCACTAGAAATGCCGGGCGGTTATTTAGCGTTTCTACCCGTGTCAAGTGCAATTTAACAGCTATGTAAGTTAATATATTGTAGGGGAAATTTAATTAAATTCTTTTCTGTCGTTACATTGTGAATTAGCAATAACTAACCGCAATTCATGCGTATATATATATATAAGTATATATAAGTATGGAATATATAAGTGTCGGCACCAGGGCTGCATTATTGAGGTGAACTCGTTTAAGGTTAATACTTTATTACCCCTTCGAGATCCCACTTTAATGGTTATACTATTTTATGTCAGTTTATTGGCACACCCCTTTTAAAGCTAGGTTTGTAATTGGCAGAATCTAGTCTCCATTATCTATACCGCCGATGGGCACAAACACACACACCAGTCGGACGAGGTAGCTTGTCGTACTGTGGTTCACCCTAAAATCCCCTAATATATCTGTATCTAAGGACTCGCCGTGAATAATAAAGCTGAAAAAAGCTAATAATACACATTGGCGTGGAAACAAGCTAATGCTCTAGGCTCACATTAGTATTTCAGCTCTGACACGGGTGTATCATCGATGAGTCTGTATAGTTTATCGTTAAGTCAGTTTGGGAGATTAGCTCAAGTGCAAGTGTGGTTCTGTATATTACAATAGAGAAATGGACAGAAAAAATTTTGCATCTGGTAGAACTGGAACCCACTATCGCCAGATAAGCAGTTTCGTGCTCTACCAGCTGAGTGACAGAGGCAGAGTTTATCTTGTGCGCATTTTGGTGGAAAAGTGGTCTGCTCTAGTAACTGAGCTACTGCTCTACCAACTGAGCTACAACTCTATCAACTGAGCTACTGCTCTACCAACTGAGCTACTGCTCTACCAACTGAGTTACAACTCTATCAACTGAGCTACTGCTCTACCAACTGAGCTACAACTCTATCAACTGAGCTACTGCTCTAACAACTGAGCTACAACTCTATCAACTGAGCTACTGCTCTACCAACTGAGTTACTGCTCTACCAACTGAGTTACTGCTCTACCAACTGAGTTACTGCTCTACCAACTGAGCTACAACTCTACCAACTGAGTTACAACTCTACCAACTGAGTTACAGAGGCAGGCTCTATCCTGCACATTCCAGCATATAACAACTTTTTGAGAAAAACACTGTTCATGGATATCTGTGTCACACTGGCATGAAATACACAGAATAAAGTCTTCCTTCTACATGTGAGAAACATTTAGCCCAAGGGTACTTTGTGCGTAAGTAACTATAAAGGTATTACCTCGTCCAGGCAATCATTGGTCCTTCACAAAGCTAGCCTGTGGTTTGCGTGACACCTCAATTAGATTCACTTATAATTATGGGAAGAACACAGTAAAGAAACCTACTGGGTGAATGTGCTTCCTGCTGGTGCAAAGTTAACACTTACCACACTGACATCAGTACATCACATTATAATAGCAATATAATTCTGTGACAACAGAGTGCAAAGGGTTAATGAACGCCAGGTGAATTTACAGGGACCATTGAATTGGAAATAGCCGCAAATGTCACCAAAAAAAAACGGATAGGAACTGTAGAAAGTGATGAATAAACTGCCACAGTCTTACTCGGTGACTATACCAATTTGCGAGACATCGAGACGAATACAGTTGGGAATTATAAAATCTCACGACGTTAAAGCACTATAAGGGTAGAAATGACGTTAGATATCAAATTTTTACTTCTGTTCTTAGGTGCAGCAAGACCGAAATAATATATAAATGATAGATTTTGGTATTTTCATTACAGTTATGTATCTGTCTCTAATGTAGCCGTGGAGAGCAGATAGCAAAGTGGGACATTGGACTTGTAATCGAAAGGTTGCAGGTTCGAAACCACCTGCCAGTTCTGTGATAATCATCAGTCATTACTGATAGCTGGAGTGAACCCATCACTATTGGCTGATACTGATTGGCGGTTTATACATGTTGTACTGTACCTTCTTTACCTGATCTCTGGAAAAACCTTTGACATTAATAACAATGATATGGGTGGGGTAAGGTAGCCCAAAATTGTACTGGGCGGTCAACAGAATTATTCTGTAACAGAATAACAGGGTCACACCTCTTGAGATTAATGAAATAAATGTGATAAGTTAAAGTCCAATGTGAAATTGATATACTGCATTTTGAATCCACTTGTTCACACTGCTAAATGAGCATTTACAACAAGAAATTGGGAAAGGCAGGCTCTACAACTGGCACGAACAAGCTCCTGATAAATTTTCTTTCCCAGTCCATATTAATTTGTATCGCCACGTGTAAGTTTCTTTAATTAAGTTTTTTAATAGCAATTTGTTCGTACATGTGTTAATCATTATCTCGGTTAACTCTCATTAATTATCGTTTTTAGAAGACTAATACAGATATAATGACGAACATCTGTGTCAATCGTTTATGTCGACGACGCACGCAGGCTATCGCGATCGCATCGTATCGAAACGAGACACGTTCGAGGACTTGGCCCAGATGTACAGCGACTGCAGTTCGGCGAAGAACGGCGGAGATTTGGGATCATTCGGCCGCGGACAGATGCAAAAACCGTTTGAGCAGGCGGCGTTCGCTCTCGCTGTCGGAGAACTCAGCGAGATCGTCTCCACGGATTCTGGTCTGCATATCATTCTCCGGGTCGAATAGCGCAAACAGAGTAAGATCCACGGTAGGCATCGTGGAAGTAGCAAATCAGTAGGACGTTTCAAATGGAAAATGTTTTTCGTTACAAATGGTTCTTCAAATTGCTTGGCATGGTCAAGTGACGAAGAGTCAGTCAGCGTGAAGCTAGTGCATGGACTGCCTAAGATTCCTTTGCACCTGAACCCGTTGCCCATATGGTACTAGTTTGACACACGGTCTTTGAACATCTATTCTGTCTTGTCCGACGTAGATATTTCCTGAGGCCATTTTAATTTTTATTAGCGTATTCAAAGTTTATTTGAAAGATGTGTGCGAAGGTGCTGACTGCGTGGCTGAATTAAACTATCGCTCCAGCATGCCATTTGCGGGCCATTCTTCTGCATGTTACAGCTCATCATTAACGTTTCCACGAAGAAGAATTCTCATAGAGTTCAGTGAGCTGCCTAATCGATCTGGTCATTTGGTGCATGACGTGTACCTGTCCGGTTGGTCATATAATGTATACCTGTCTGGTTATGCATGCAATAATTAATCTGCACGTCTACTTAGTCTTGTGATCATATAATAATTTATATAAACCTATCCGGTTGGTCATACAATAATTAATGTATACCTGTCCAATTGATCATACATTAGTGTATGTCTATCCAGTTGGTCAGACGATACCTGTCCGGTTAATTAGTGTATACTTGTCCATTTCATCATACACTAATTTATGTACACCTGTCCAGTTGGTAATACAATAATTAGTGTATATTTATCTAGTTCATCATACACTAATTAATGTACACCTGTCCAGTTGGTAATACAATCATTAGTGTATACTTGTCCATTTCATCATACACTAATTAATGTACACCTGTCCAGTTGGTAATACAATAATTAGTGTAGACTTGTCCAGTTCATCATACACTAATTATTGTACACCTGTCCAGTTGGTAATACAATAATTAGTGTATACTTGTCCAGTTCATCATACACTAATTAATGTACACCTGTCCAGTTGGTAATACAATAATTAGTGTATACTTGTCCAGTTCATCATACATTAATTAATGTACACCTGTCCAGTTCAGCATACATTAATTAATGAAATACCTTGTCAGGTTGCATCACGATGCACTGGTTACGTTCTTCTATACTCAAACATCAGATAGATGATTGATGACTCGTATACCTTGAAATTGAAATGAAATTTTATAGTGCCCTTGTTATAATGTCACGCATTCTCCCGTATTATACACACCGGCAAAATGTCCAGGGGTGCGCGTATGTGTCACCCACCATGACTATGCAGAATGCCATTGACCCTACTTTGCTCCTCCCACATGCAAAATCCCCGGGTATGTAGATTCACTCCATCAATCGGCTATTATAACACTCGTTCATGAAAGTTTTGTGGCGATCTCGCCACTTGAAGTCAGTAGATAAGATAGTCCGTGCATGGTACCTTCAACTGGTCCGACACCCACAGTGTTCAGTTGTATAGACAAATCAAAATAACTCGGTAGTCTTTCGACAGTATTAACTCTGTGTGGATTTATTTTTTAACTTCCTGGTAAAATCCTATTTTCACATCATTCATCGTCGCGTGTGAATTTTCTGTAAAATTTTGTACCAAATCGAATGTAATGTCTATTTGAAAGTTATTTATTGGTGACTGAGAATTCTGTTTAGGGAATATATTCTCTTCTGTTCATTGGAAAATAAGAAAATTACCAAAAAACACGTAACGCAAATGTCATCTGCGAGAATCTATCGTAATTGAAAATCTAAAATATAGCGTACGCGCAAGGGCGTCCACAAATGAGTTGATGTGTTTTTCTACCCCTATAATTCTTGCGAAAAGTTCAGTGGAGTAAACTTTCTAAAAATATTTCACAAAAAATCCTGGTTAAAGTTTTTGAATCAAGGGAGATCACCGAGGAAAGTATAGCTGGCCATACTCAAGGTGATGCGTCCGCATAAATTCCTCTGATCGTGTGTAGCATAAGACATCAAATGTAATACCTTTTATATAACTAGCTTTCACATCAATACTCTGCTTGCTCACTATGATCATCTGATGAAGCAGAGTGTTTCTGCGAAAGTTTGTGATCAATAAAACTAGTCAGTCTAGATGGAATTCATTGCCCTTGATCTCGTATGGTACTATCAAAACGCGACTAAGTACACCTTATTCCTACTGTTATTTTATGCCAGCCTTTTCCTTTTTAAGTGACTATAGTAAATTAAAATTTAGCATTGTAAAAACTGACTTTTCTTGTGGTCAGTGTAGATACTGGACACGGGTCAAATGTGTACGTGGGTTGTATGTATACCACAGGCTGCATCGTGGCCCGCTAGCCGCATGCCCTCCATGTCTGATTGAAAAAATAGATATGTTGGAAAATTATTAATGAGGTTTAAATGCTACGAATTTAATCTGATCTGACAATATGTGAGATGATGTCTTACCCATCAGAATATGAGAAAGTTTTAACAATAAAAAAAGCTTTATTTAGAGTGCCGAATTATCCTTTGGTCAATAATGACAATATGACGTCGATGACACTTTACAATGTTACTAGCTTAAAACATAAACTAATGAAGTGATGTGCAATTTCGGGAGTACTGCAATGCCTAGTGGCGGTTTTACACTTGAATAAACTTGTACAATATACACACTTACACTGATGACTACTTTGAATTATGAATAATTACTTGTAAATATGCAACACTATGTGAACTAAGAAAAACAAATGAACTATGCGGTAACTCTATGTGTAAGCATGGGTGAAGAGAAGAGTTTTGAGTTTAGACTTGAAAATGTTGAGAGTGGGAGATGTTTTGATATCAAGAAGGAGAGCATTAAAGAGTAAAGCGGAGTTGAAGGTAAAGTGTACTCGCTTTGATCTTGGGACGAGATTAACCGTTTTCGACTGCCTTGTGTTTCTGACGGACTCATGGATGACTGTAAGATCGCTGAGATATTTCGGTGCAGTGAGATTAAGGCAAGGAGCCTATACAATAGATATGACCGAAAATAGTAGCAAGGACATAAGTACTAAATGTGAAAAAAAGTGGTAGGCTGCTATGTACATTGTACAAACTGTAAGAGCAAAATTCACAGAAAATTTAGTGACGTCACAAAAAAAGATACTTCTAATATTGAGGACACCAAGAACTGTTGGCCATGCACTAGCTGCATCACAGAAGATTTCTCATTCGCTAATTTGGATGATGAAGAATTCCACAGCTTTCGAAGTGATATACCTACCAGACGATTTGTCTGACCTTTTTGCTGTATGTAAATCATATAATACAACCTCGTTAAACTCTAGTATTTTGAGTAACCTAGACTGTAACGATGATAAATATAATGATGTAATTGACTGAGACTCAAAAGCCAACTTCTATAAACACATCAACATAAATTCCCCTTATTTAACTCATGCTCAATTTTGTGACAAGTACTCAAAGTTTTCGAATAAAAATAAACAGTTATCTATTATCCATTTCAATGCTAGAAGTCTTAAAAGTAATTTAGAGAACATTAAAATGTATTTGAACTTAAACTACTTTTTCGAAGTGATAGCAATATCAAAAACATGGTTAGCAACTGAAGACACTGAGCAGTTCTGCATTCAAGGATATGACAACTATTTCACTTGTAGACTCCAAAATGGAAGGTGGGGTAGCCTTATTTGTATCCAACAAGAGGCCCAAGAGGCCTCAACATGCTCACCTCAAAAAAAAAGAGAAAAAAGAGGGGGAAAAGAGAAAAAAGGGGAAAAAAGAGAAAAAAGAGGGGAAAAAAGAGAAGAAAGAGGGGAAAAAAGAGAAGAAACACAATATACAGATATATCTGTAACAAGCATGATGGACTGTAAATTGATTGGCTGATTTTTGCGGTGTTTTCTATATTAATTGTTTGAATAGCTGCAAAGAAATGCATAGAAAAAACCTATACCTTGACTGGGACTCGAATCCACGAGTTGGATGGAGGTTGTAGGTTTAATATATTTTAGCAAGGCCATAAAAGATAAGGGGAGTCAATCTATGTCACTTAAAACTGGGAAGAAGTGCCTTGAATGCTAGGAACTATGAATATCATACAATGGTTATCATTGTCCACGGATTTTAGCTTATTAAGCTCCATACATCATTTAACCTTTTTCACTGTCTTGACCATCTTGAAGTAGAACTCATCAGGATTACGATTAAGTGCCTGCCGCTCCAGTGCCACAATCGCATCTTGCTTCTTATGGTAGTCCCTAAATGTGAATTATTGCAATAGTCCTTACATAGGGATTATTACAATAGACTATATACATGGGGATTATTACAATAGACTATATACATGGGGATTATTACAATAGCACTTACATCAGGATTATTCCATGTAGTCCCTCCATGCAGATTGTTACAAGTCACCACATGCTGATAAAACAACTGTCCATACAGGGGGATTATAATGGTCCCTATATAGGGTTTGTTACAATAGCACATCATGATGATTGTCATACTACTCCCCACATGAGAATTATTACAATAGCACCTACCGGTAATCGGGATCATCACAATAAGTCATACGTACATATGGTCACTACAATAATCTCTACATATGGATTGTAACGATAGTCCCTATAAGGAGATTGTTACAAGAGTCCCTACCTGCAGATTACTAAAACTGTCCTTACAAAAGGACGAAGCAGTTAGTCGAGTGGTAGCACTGGACTTGTGAGTGAAAGGTCCTGTGTTAGAAACCACCCACCAGTAGACTTTTCTGCGATGATTCTTAGCAAGTTATTTATCCTTGACTGCTGGAGTAACTCGTCTCCAAAATGGGTTGGTTGATGTTTGATATCTATAACGGGGTGATATTCGAGTGTTGAAGTTATTTTATATGCGCTGAGTATAGCTGCCAGAAACATTCATTGTAAACCGCATCTTATAGGCTTCCATGGTTGATACTGACCTTCCCCTTTTTACATCCAGATTACTACAAGTCTGGACCTGTGGATTATTACAATAGTCTGTACGTGGGGACTGTTACAATAGTCCCTGCATCTGGATCGTTACAACAGTCCTTACATGGTGATTATTACAGTAGTCCCTACATAACGATTATTGCAGTATAGTGCCTAAAGTAGGATAGTTAAAATAGTTTCTATACGTGGATAATAAAAATAGCCTCTATATTTGCATAATAACAAGTCTCTACATGTGAATTATTACAATACACAAAAATCATTAATAACATAATTATTTCCAATGATATGATAATTATTTATCTGTTCACTACCTAATACTCTTTCACAGAATTTCCTAGACAAGTCAATATGCCAATGTTGTAATAATGTCTGTCATGAAGTATATTTGATTCAGACGGACTTATTACATTACATGTGAATGATTAGCGTAGTCCAGTCCTTATATGCAAGTAATAGCAGTGGCCGCTGCTTGCGGATAATGATTAGTCCTTACATAGGATTAATTAGATAAGTGCCCCCATGAAAGTAATTATTACAGTTGTTGACAGTAACATTCACATATATGTGAGGAAAGTGAAAATAGTCAAAGTATGATGATAGCCCACCATAAAACTCCATCCTCGAATAGATTCACCCACATATTATACAATGCAAACTCAACAGAAACTTACACACACTGATATAATTAAAAACTCAAAATTAAAACAGAAACATTATCTGCAGTAATACGAAAAGTCGGTAATCCCCAAAAAATCCATTTAGCTACCTTTAGGGACACCCCCTTAAAAGGTTCATATGGCTTTAAAACAATGCCTAGTACACTCTTAGGCAAAATTGGTTGAGAATTTCAATCTTCCAAATGCATCTAATAAAGATTCCATATCTCATCAGGACTCCTATCCATACACTGCGACTTTCACAAGATCGAAATCTTTTGAGATATCCCTGGCTTTTTACATATCACGATGATGGCGATGACTAACCTTAGAGATCGCGAGTATATTGAAATCATTGGTCTAATATCTGCGAAGTGGTAAAATGGAAGAAAAAACGGCGAGGTTTTGATGTTACTCTATAATTAAATGTCAGTCGCACGTACAATATTGGCCTGTTACATCCCTAAGATATTTTTATGTTAAACCATTCCACGACAAATCTTCCTCAATATTCAAGGACTAAAATCTTGCTCATTTCCTGTTGTGAAGGTGCATGAAGAAAATCCCTGGATTGTGCTGGTTCGAACTCGTAAAGCCGAGCATGAAAGGCACGGTTTCTAATCACTGAACCATGATAAGTTCTACGCTGAGCAGATTTTTTTACATTTTTAGGCATATTTTAACGTGGGATGGATGGACAGAAAAAAAGTCTAATCACAATAGGTTACCAAGCATACACTCAGATAAGCTAGCAATTAACAATGCTAGAGTACTATATTGCGATATAATTCATGATGGGAATATTACCACTGCTACATGGTGGATTACTACAGAATACAGCCCTTCAGCTACTATCCACATAATGTATTCAATTTCAATAAATATAGTAGCTGCAATATCAGAAGTAATATCGATAAGTCTCTGAATCCAAATACGATTAGGATATTGCATTAACTTGTTTTAAGGAGCTTTAGGTGATTTTTTGTGTGGTTAAACAAATGCATTACATGTTATATGCTTCCTCTGTATTTGGAAAGATGCGACAGTCTGTTGATTCACTGTAAACTCAAAACTGGCAAAGAAGTATAATCAATTCAGATACATTTAGGTAAAAAATCAACATGTTACATTCGACATGGAAGTCATCACAAAAGATGCAACAAAAAATATGCAAGGCAATTTGCATACTGCTGACTCACTAATGAGTATAGTAAAATGTGAAAAGTGAATGCAGCACCTTATTTGCAAATGATTCCTGGATTTTGTTGGCCTGGTATTGGATTCCCAACTGTCAAGACATAAGCAATTAGTTACTTAATAAAGATCCTACTTTGAAATATATATACAATTCTTTATTGGTGTATTCTGTCTTAATTGTCTATTTTAATGATAATGGAGATTATTTATATAGATGCATGATGTACATACATATTCAGGGCTAAATATATCTTGTATGTATTAGCAATAATCTAGATACCCAATGTATTAGAGGTATGTATCATGACTACTTTTTAGTACGCAGTAATAATGAATGGCCACCCAAAAAGTATTTTTACATTTGCAGATAATTAAATTGTTAAATATAGTACAAATCATGACATTATTTGTTGAAACCTATAACAAAATGAAAATGGCAGTACTAAATAAGGGATGATAGTATCTAAATGAAAAACAATGACATTTTTCGTTAGAAAGACTCAAGCTGGTTCGGATGCCATTCAATCTTTCAGAGAATATAAATGGGATTGCATTTATGGGAATGACTCTGGATAATTTCTAACGAGAAAACCACATATAATTATTTAGGAACTTGATGGTAGGTGTTGAATCTCTTTGTCAATTGCGCGGGGAGGGCATCAGCGGCCAGACAGTGGCGGCTGGTCTGTTGAGGACTGGGATTACTGTCAAAATTACCTGCTTACGGGAGTAAATAGGACTCCTCGTATACCCGAGGCCGAGGTATTGGCTTCGTGGTGAATGCAAGGTTAACCCTGTCTACTTACTGATGCACATAAGATTTGTGAAAAACTCTCAGACAGGAAATCCATGTGGCTGCCCTGACCTAGATTCTCACCAGTCTCCTTAAGCTCCCTATGAGACTTTTCTTATTTACAATGTTTAAAGGGATCTACGTCTCTTTCTGTCCAGTCTCCTGTGTTTCATCGAGCTGCTGATGTGCCTCCGGAGCTACTTATCCAAGGAAGCAGACAATTTTGGACTGGACGTAAGAACCATTACAGTCCCTGGGACCACTATAACAATTACTTTCTTAGGACCTAAATACACTATCTAAAAATGATTTATAAATGACTGAACAATTCAGACACATCGCTCTTACTCTTAAAACTTCATGTACTTCATGGCATCACCAACCTATATGCTTCTGAGAAGCAGAGTACTTTTCCTTGTTATATCGTGACAATCCCAATCATTGAAAGCTACGGGAATTAATCTTGATTAATGACTCTGTCGGCTTCAAAATATACTACTCAAAATTTATGGAGGATCACTAAATATATATAGTATATTTTTTGAAATGTACAATATGTGATGGATATGTTTGGCCCCATGGGTCCTTATGGATGTCCTCTATTGATATCTAAAGCTTTTGGCAGGTTCG
>WURV02181753.1:0-29618 GCA_011762755.2 Epimenia babai
GACGTGAGACTAGACGTGAGACTAGACGTGAGACTAGACGTGAGACTAGACGTGAGACTAGACGTGAGACTAGACGTGAGACTAGACGTTAGACTAGACGTGAGACTAGACGTGAGACTAGACGTGAGACTAGACGTGAGACTAGACGTGATACTAGACATGAGACTAGACATGATACTAGACATGAGACTAGACATGAGACTAGATATGAGACTAGATATGAGACTAGATATGAGACTAGACGTGAGAATAGACGTGAGAATAGACGTGAGAATAGACGTGAGACTAGACGGCTCAGGCAACAATTGTTCGTGGCTGGATACTTGTACCCACAAACTTCAGTATGGTCACATTTAATGTAACAGTTGAAATTTTAGCGTTATGTAAAGGAGAGAGGTATTTATGTCTTGTGTCATCACTACACACAAACAACAGTATGGTTACGTTTAATGTAACAGCGGAATTTGTGTCTTGTGTAAGGAGAGAAGTATGTATGTCTTGTGTTGTCTAGCCAACGGGTGCCTTGAGGTAAACATGAGCCACATATAGACGTCTTGTATCGTCTAGCCAATGGGTGCCTCGAGGTAATTATTAATCACATGTAGAATGTCTTGTGTCATCTAGCCATCGGATGCCTCGAGGTAAACATTAGCCACATATAGACATCTTGTATCGTCTAACCATCGGGTGCCTCGAGGTAAACATTAACCACATTTAGACATCTCGTATCGTCTAGCCATCAGGTGCCTCGAGGTAAACATTAGCCACATTTAGACATCTCGTATCGTCTAGCCAATGGGTGCCTCGAGGTAAACATTAGCCACATATAGACATCTTGTATCGTCTAACCATCGGGTGCCTCGAGGTAAACATTAGCCACATTTAGACATCTCGTATCGTCTAGCCAATGGGTGCCTCGATGTAAACATTAGCCACATTTAGACATCTCATATCGTCTAGCCATTAAGTGCCTCGAGGTAAACATGAGCCACATTTAGACATCATGTATCGTCTAGCCAATGGGTGCCTCGAGGTAAACATGAGCCACATATAGACGTTTCCGTATGGTTTAACGTCTGAATGTATTGCGTGATGCAGGTTACACGGTGAGGCTATCTAGTCTGTATTCCTATTAATGCATTACAGGAAATTAAATTGGGGTTTTGTGTGTCCGGATGTCATGGAATCGAGAGATCGGCCGTTGCGATAATACAGACAATCGATCCGTGAACAGTAAACTTACCACGATGAGTTTTCTGATGTTTCACAACTGTGTTAGATTCTTGCTAGCTTCAAAATTCATATGTGGATCATCAATTTATATCTTCGGTGATATTACCCTTTATATGGATATTTATCACTTAAGTAGAGTTACGGCCCTTGATTATCTATTAGGTGCAATTTGATGCCTTAATTCTGGAAGGAGTCTGCGATAAAAAATCCTAATTACTGCCGATTAATTAATGCTGATTCTGTTATGAGAAGGTTTCACTGCTGTTTTTTAATTAATTAAAACTCCAAAAATAGTAGTAATATCAGCTGCTCTTATTGAAATTAGTTTAAAATAGCTTAATTACCAACGTAATGGTTGCCCAAACCACCGTTTTGATATAAACCAGGTTTCTAGAGGGCCTAGAGAATGGGTTATAATGGGTTAGCGTTAACATAGACATACGTGGAAGGAGATAGTCGACTGGGGAAGTAGATAGTCGAGTGGGGAGGTAGTCGAGTGGGGAGGTAGATAGTCGAGTGGGGAGGTAGATAGTCGAGTGGGGAGTTACATAGTTGAGTGAGGAGGTAGATAGTCGAGTGAAGAGGTAGATAGTCAAGTAGGGAGGTAGATAGTCGAGTGGCGAGGTAGATAGTCGAGTGGGGAGGTAGATAGTCGAGTGGGGAGTTAGATAGTCGAGTGGGGAGTTAGATAGTCGAGTGGGGAGTTAGATAGTCGAGTGGGGAGGTAGATAGTTGAGTGGGGAAGTAGATAGTTGAGTGGGGAGGTAGATAGTCGAGTGGGGAGGTAGATAGTCGAGTGGGGAGTCAGATAGTCGAGTGAGGAGGTAGATAGTCGAGTGGCGAGGTAGATAGTCGAGTGGCGAGGTAGATAGTCGAGTGGCGAGGTAGATAGTCGAGTGGGGAGGTAGATAGTCGAGTGGGGAGGTAGATAGTCGAGTGGGGAGGTAGATAGCCCAGTGGGGAGGTAGATAGTCGAGTGGGGAGGGAGATAGTCGAGTGGGGAGGTAGATGGTCGAGTGGGGAGGTAGATAATATTGTAGGTATAGTACCTGCACTGAATAGCTGCCATGACCTTTTATTGTAAGCGACATCTGAGGGCCTTCATTGGATGACACTTGCAGTCTATAAATATTCTAATTTACCTTTTACATACATACAATGAAGTAATGATGAAATTAAACTCATGTGCTGCCTTCTCTGGCAGTCTCCTTAGTAAATATATGACAGAGGCAAAATATCTAGCAGGACAAAAGTTAACATGACTTTAAAACAAAGTTTTTCCAATTACCAAGTAACACTTCTTTCCATTTTTTCCTATATAATAATGCCTCATACCTATCCAGTGAGCCTAAAAAAGGGCCAATGATGGCCCAGAGGATAAGTTCAGCTCGGTTTCTTCGTACATAGATTATTCCGGAATCCTCGTAGTATTCGCTAACAGACCACACGGCGACGATACGCTTTCGCTTTATCGGAGCGGCGTTACGTTTCTATTCTTGTACGTCGCCAATATTGTCTCATTAATGGTACATAATTCCCGCACTCACACTGATGTAATCATGTTTTATGGTACATAAACTGGATACCGGGAGCCCGGGGCCGTATCTGATCAGGCCATTAGTCGAGACACGGCGGCATTAATCGAAGCTTTGTTCGAGCACGCGTCTGCTATTAATTGCATGTAGCATCTAATATCCACCGTGTGTGACACCTTTCGGTATACATATAGCGGTACTCGATCGGTACATAAATCTCGGCATAACGGAAACCGGATCGATTGAACCGTGTAGAACAACGACGGATAAAGTGCAGTTCATGCGCTTTTTGCCGCAAAAACGTTACGCGCGACTTTTTCGCCTCCCCTCAAAAAATTAAAGGTCACGCCTTTTTGGCGGATGATATTAGACTTTCGAACATCAAGTATACTTCATCAGGTACGATAACCGTACAGAGGTGACATACAAATCTATCTGTATGTTATCTTTTATTTTTCATGTTTTTAATGATATGAATTACGGTAACACAGCGAGCCACAAACATCTCATGATTTTGCATCCTGTTTTACTAAGAGGCTTAAGTGCCACACAACAGTTTTTAGCGGAGACCGCTCCATGAGGGGAGGTGAGGGTAGCGGTTCATATGGTTGTGAATGGACCCTGGATTGATTTTTCATCCTGGGTGCGAAATTTCAAACTAGGACATTCTGGCGAGTCCGTCCATCCCGATGTTAACATTTAAAAAAAAATCTTCCCAAAAACCGCTTATCACAGAGGTCTGCCATTTGGCAGATGTTATCCTTGGGTTGGTCTCTTCTAGATTTGTTCATAGTATCATTATCGCTGCTCGGGGAGGTACTCGGGTTCGTATTTTTCTTAAAAAACTTCTTTAGAACCGCTTATCGCAGAGGTCTGCTATTTGGCATATATTGTCCTTGTGTTAGTCTTCTCTAGATTTGGTCATCATATTGTCATGGCAGTGAGAGGAAGTAACTTGTGTCGATTTTTGTATTTTTGCTTGAAGAATCTTTTTCTTTGAGAACTCTTTATCGCAGAAGTCTGCCATTCAGCAGATATTGTTCTTCGGTTAGTATCCTCCAGATTTGTTCAGCATCTCATCATGGGAGTAAAGGGGGTAATTTGTATCGACTTTTTTATTTGGAAATCTTTATCTCCATGTCCGCTCACTGCAAAGGTCTGCTTTTTGGCAGACATGTCTGTGTAGGCCTCATTCAGATTTGTTTATGGCATCTCCCTTTTGGCAATCAGAGGTGATTTTAGCCAAGGCTTATTCACATGTCTGTATTTTCTTGTTTCCGTATCTTAATTAGTATTTTCGGGCCTCCGTGACCTCTTGTGTGTGTCTTTTTCTCTTTTTTCAGGTGAGCATCTTGAGGCCTCTGTGGCCCCTTGTTTAGCCAAAAGCACGGTGAAACTCGTCTGCCAACGCTGATTCGGGTAGCCTCTCACATGACTATGTTTCAGCTGTTCTCGGGATGGTCTTCAAGGCGCCTTATGTCCCCAATCTTTCGTCTCTCTCTAATAAACATTAGCTATCACTGATTCAGCTGAGGATACGACAAATGGAAACCAACTGTTCATGCCATCAACTTGAGTTGAGAATCTCTTATTGCTATTGGAAACCACGAGTTTAGTCGATAGAACTGAGTTACAAATAATTGTTTTTGCCATACAATGGAGTAGAGAATGAGTCCGTTATTTGAAAACTTGTTTACCCCGTAAGGCGTGTCTCGAAACTATTTCGTTAATCCTCCATTATTTCGAATGGTGTAGATCTTAAAGCCATAGGCAGTATAAAAAATTATATTTTTTCTCCTTCAACACTTGAGAATCACATCTCTTATGTCCTCTGGTCAATTTATCCATTTGGGAAATGATGCAAACAAATCACTTTTGTTAGCAATCCATTACATGCGATATTTTATATTTTTATAGTTTTTGTGAAGGGTTTCTCTTTTTTATAAGCAAATGTACTAATGCACAATTTTTTGCAATATACATCATCTCTTCACATAATCAGGGTAAAGTGGTTCTCTCTTTAATTGGGGAGACACAAAGATTGCCGTTCACTGCTGGTTACAAATTTTCTTAATGATACCCGGTATAATAAAGACTTAATCTTACGGTGTTTTTCGAGGCGTTGAATATTGCGACTCGCAGAAGGAAATACACATTGGCTGATGGTATATGCTCCTGAAGAATCCAACCTGGTATTGGTTTACTGTGGCTTCACTGTCTAATACCATCTCCTTCCATCATTGAATGTGATACTACAGAATCTGACCGATGTCAACTTACTATTGTTTTACCGTTCCATACCATCTTCTTTCATCATGGTATGTGATACCACAGAATCGGATCAATGTCAACTAACTATTGTTTTACTGTCTCATACCATCTCCTTCCATCATTGAATGTAATACCACAGAATCTGACCGATGTCAACTAACTATTGTTATGCTATCCCATACCATCTCTTTCATCATGGTATGTAATACCACAGAATCGGATCAATGTCAACTAACTATTGTTTTACTGTCTCATACCATCTCCTTCCATCATTGAATGTGATACTACAGAATCTGACCGATGTCAACTTACTATTGTTTTACCGTCCCATACCATCTTCTTTCATCATGGTATGTGATACCACAGAATCGGATCAATGTCAACTAACTATTGTTTTACTGTCCCATACCATCTCTTTTCCTCTTTTCATCATGTTATGTGATATATCAGAATCTGACTGATATAAACTTACTATTTTTTTTCCGTCCCATACCATCTATTTTCATCATGGTATGTGATACCACAGAATCTGACTGATATAAACTTACTATTGTTTTTCTGTCCCATACCATCTATTTTCATCATGGTATGTGATACCACAGAATCTGACTGATATAAACTTACTATTGTTTTACCGTCTAATACCATCTCGATTCATTATCTAGCAGCCACGAGTAATTTTGTCGTCCATCATCAAATCACGCGACGTTTGCGTCGCGAACGCAACCACATCGATATCTCGATATTCATAGAATGCTAATAAACGCTAATGGAGTTCGACACGTTATCCGGAACATTCCGACATGATATACAGTCATTCACTCCACGTACTAAATTATGAAATTTGGTAGTTTTTATCTCGCGTTCCGATCATTTCAACAACTATCAATAATTCAACGGCTGGAACGTTCCACGTTTCATGTCCACGTATATTCACCCGCCAGGCAGACACACGGGATTTTTTAATGATTTTCCGAGATATACATAATTTCAGCGTTCGCACGCTATTGTGGTTTTTTTTCGCAAAAAAAGAAAAAAATTATTTCGCGCAAAAAAAATCCATTAGGCGAAATTTTTGGCTCAAAAGTTTTAATAGCCAGTGTGAACACTGCATAATTTACCACACTCAATCCATTTAGAAATTTTTACTTTCCTCGGTATGATTTTTCTATTGCCATTTTTTGTAAATAAACGGTTATAAGTCGTTTTGATATGGTGACCGTAAAGTTTAAATACCTTGTTTGTCATATTGCTGGGATACTAGTAACTTTGCATTATTGTCAATGAGAGACTTGATCTTTGCTGCTTTCCAAGGGCGGTATTCCGCAATGATTTGTAGATTATTATAAAGCTTAGAGTTTCTCTCTAAACGTCAGAGTTCTCTTTAGTGAAAATAAATTGAAGGGTAAAAGGCAAAGTACAACATATATAGACCGCAAGCATCAGGCAGTAAAGACTCTCAGATGCGGCTTACAAAGAATGTTTATAGCAGCTATTCAGCGCAAATGCAATACCTTCGACACTTGCATATCACCCGTAAAAGATATCAAGCGTCGACCCATTTCGGAGACGGGTGTACTCCAGCAAACGGGGGTAAATGACTTGCTGAGGATCATCGCAGAAAAGTCGACTAGCAGGTAGTTTCGAACCAGCGACCTTTCGGTTTTTATCCTTTGATTAGATTCTTTGTTTGATTCTTCATGCCATCACATATTTTTAGTCCCCGCCCATCCCACGTTCTCAATTATTTTTATCATCGCATTGACAGAAGAGGTGCTCAGACAAGAGATATATTGTCGGATCAATTTACTAATCGTCACACGCCGCGCGTGTTCGCGGAGGATGGCATTCGCGACAGACATCGGGATATTCGAACCACATAGTCTGTACCATAGGAAACCATAGACCACGATATATCATCGCGTTTTATGATTCCACGTGTCGGGCCAGCCCTAATTATAGATTTAATTAGAGCCCTAGAGTGGCACCGCGCTAACGGAATTGCCACGTAGCATGCGAGTCGCTCATCAATACTGCACGGAGAGGAGACGGGTAACGAGGTGGTAACCCGGTGGTAACCCGGTTAGCCCAAGGATCATTGTTTTTGTCCGTCGTCGGTACAACGGGTTCACCAATAATTCATTCAAGCGTGCATGATACTATTCTTTAATTGACGAATCCTGAATAGACACATCACATCTATTACATGTGCTGATATTGCGTGATTGTTTATGGAAATTGTTCTCTGGATTTAAGATTTAATGTCTGGTTATCTATTCCTTAATGTCTCATCATCCCTTGCTGTTTAAAGGCTCAGGTATTCAACGTATGCCCGTTACACGTCCATCTGTCAGTTCGTTCCATTGGTCGTAAAATTTTTCTAAAAACCACTTGTCGTATTTCTTCAATTTGCAGAGATTATCCAATTCGGATTTCCTCAAGGTGCTGTCCTAGCCACAAACTGTTCTAGGCGATGAAAATTTCATAAATATTGTAATAAATTTGATAAAGATGAATTTTGAATTTTATTTAATCAGTCATGGTAGGAAATTCCTTTGTTAATCAGTTTTGCGCATTATTTGGCCAACCGTTTTAAAGATTAGGTCTGTTCTGTTCAAAGTCTCTTTGACATCTTGTTTACATTACTTGCCAATCAAGCTAGTCATTTTGAAAATCTTTGTTATGGCTATTTGAAGAGTTGTGAGCCCTTACAATGTGGGTGATAAATTCACAAATGAAAGATATAGTTGAATCAGCATAATGAGTTGATGGTAAAAATATTTTTTGTGTTATCTAACATTTCGAGAGTTTCTGTCATATATGAATAGTAGCCCATATTAGTCTGATTTATAGTGAGGTAAAAGATTTAGGGCTAACTTTCATGTAGACTAATCAGTTTTATTAATGGGAAGCAGTTAGTCGGGTGGTAGGAATACCGGACTCGTAACCGAAAGGTCGTGGGTTCGAAACTTTCCACCAGTCGAATTTTCTGCGGTGATCCTCAGCAAGTCATTTATCCCCGATTGCTGGAGTAAACCCGTCTCCAAAATTGGTAGATGCTCGATATTATCCTTGGTGGGGTGATATGCTAGTATCGAAGGTATTGTATATGCGCTGAATAGCTGCCACTAACACTTCATTGTAAACCGCCTCTGATAGCCTTTATTGGTTGATACTTGCGGTCTATAAATGCTGTACTTTACCTTTACCTTTTTATTAAAGATAAGCTTTCGCATCAACTCTGTGCTTCATCAGGTGATGATGGTGGGAATAAGTATATATACACATGAATATAGTGTCCAATAACAATAAATTATAACAGTGGGTAACTCATACCGGACTTATATAGGGATAGGGGGAGGAAAAGCTTCTTTTATCATTTGGTCATGAATTTAGTCAAACATAGTTGGCATAATTTTAGTTGAATTGTGCTTATAAATGTAGCATATCACTAAGGTTGTAGGTTTTGGTATAGTTGGAAGTATAGACATGCCAAATCTGGATATGTTACATAATTACATCCAAACTGCCTCGATGTGGTCGGTCTAATGCACTAACGATAGTAATCGATGCGTCGAGCGCTCTTTTGATGCTTGCGACCGAGCTCCCTTTTTTCTCGGTTGGGAAAACCAGACGTGTTAACGTATAATTAATCATTCACAGCTCGTCTGAAACCAGGCAACAATGATCACATGACTTTTGTTTCGAGTATCCCCGTAGCAGCGTCTCAAATTGGCAGTAATTGTCAGCAGACGCTAAACAAACACGATCGATTCCTCGTCGTTTATTGACAACGTCGCTGCGATCGTTGAGTGACAAGGGGAAGGTTTCCGCAACGAGAGCGTTGATTTGATCCCGGGACGTTTGCCCGACCACCAGTAGTGATTGACAGGCGCTCGTAACGCTGACCCGACGTTGAGATGTGACTTTAATCACAAATCGTGTTTATTTCATGTCGTCTGCCATGGCACATGAGGATCCCAAATGTCATTCATCAGTAAGTTGCGTATGATTTTTTGCGCTCTATGTTACATTGTCCGCTTCCCGCTTTCCTCCTGTTTCCCCATACAGCCCAACCCGACACGAAATAAAGGCATCAATAACAGATGGCATAGTTTACACTACGCTTGACACATCTTTGGGATTTACATTTGTAATCGATGCTTACTGATTTGCTAGCTTTGCATCATGAATTAATATGTCAATCACTCACCAAGACTTATATAATTCCGTTTTCGTTCGACATATATATGAATCGTAAACATTTACCGAATGTTATGGTTATAATCATGGGCATTATCCTCACAGGCGAGAAAGTCTTCATTGTTGGAAATAAAATCACCGTAGCCAAGAATGTCATCGTAGTTAAGGAAGTATCGTGTCTTAGCGTCACCGTAGTCTTGAAGTTATCATCGTGCCAAGGACGTATCGTAGCATTGTAGATAAATGTAACAAGAAAGTGATTGTCGCCATAGCTAAGGAGGTAGTCGTCGTTATGGTTACATCCAAGATGTTAACCGTAGCTGCGGAGATAAATGTAACAAGAAAGTGATTGTCGCCATAGCTAAGGAGGTAGTCGTCGTTATGGTTATATCCAAGAAGTTAACCGTAGCTGCGGAGATGATTGTAACAGAGGAAGTTATTGTCATCATAGGTGAGGAAGTTGTGGTTAAGGGCGTACTTGTCATGGCTATGGAAGTGATGGTTGTCATAGGCTATGAGATAATCGTTGCGTGGGTCACCATTAGACCTTAATAAAAGTGGTCTACGTCTTTTTTGGTTAACACGATGAACGGATTAGCCTCATTTACTTAGACTTGGAAAGGACGGTACTGAAGTCTGATCTGAAAGTTGACCTTCGCCCATCTACGCCACTAAATTTAGTACCCATAGTAGGCTTACATATGTACATCAGGCACTATCTTAAATATATAATAGTTGTTTATTTAATATGATGTAATGAGATAACGGATATGTAAGGACTACAGAATTCATCCATAGTGTACCGAAACATAACCGGAGCAGACGAGGGAATCCCTTACATAACCATACTGCGAGTGCTTCTCAACCTTCATGAGCAGACGAGGTGTAACTCGGTCTTCGACCGTAAAACACCACGGCTTATAGAACCGGCTGACAAAGCGTCGTCTGGATATTACTTCCAATGATCTAACCACAACGTTACCGACTCACGAATGCGTCCCACATAAATAGGATATCAAGTGTTTTATTGATTGTGAACGTCAATGATATATTATTTTATCCTCTAAGGTAATTCTCGCAGCACCGTGATCGACCCAAAATCTTCAGGAACGAGTCGTAACGATCGTTCCTTTATGACATACAAAACTTGGATCAATCTTTATAAGTGTTCTTACTCTTGATCCTCTGGTTGTCTGTAGGTTTCCGGTGTCACCGTGTCACCAAAAGTGGGTTTTTACGGTGTTTTTTACGCATGTTTTTGAGAATTGCAAAATTTGCCTTGGATTTCATGTCCTTGGTATGTACTTGTCATCACCAGCGTTATATGACATCTATGTCATAACATTTTTGAATTTTAGAACTAGAATTTAGTAATGGCGACAAAATCATAAAATTGTAATTGACAATTTTATTGAATAGAGCTTATTTGCAAAGGCATGATAATTATGTGATATCGCGTCTGAAAAATCAACATTTCAATTTTATCAAATTGAAAATCGTTTTTTATTAACGTTTTTAAGATCACTATAAAATAATTTCAAAAGCACATCCCCAATGGAAGGTCTATGATGCAAAAATAGTTATAAAAAATACTTGCGTCACGTTATATTTTAATGGAAGACAAGTATTTTTAATGAATATAAAATAAATAAAGCAGCAATGAATTACTTTTATCTTGGTTACGTCTGATGAAGCAACTAAAACTAGAAATGAAAACACATTAATCATAAATTGACATTCAAAGTGGGTCAGTGCTATCATGGTAGCTTTCTGATTAATGGGAGAGAGAAATATTATCCAAAAATCCTTTTCCTCCTCCTACTCCGACCAACTGGCTGACAAAAGCAGACGTTCTTCTGCGCATTTCGGTATATTTTTTCGGTAAATCATTTTTCTAGCAAATATGGAACCTACTCTAAACAAAAATACGCACGCTGAATGCACAGCAAGTCGGCCTAAAACGTCTGTCTTTAGGTAATCAATGCGAAAAATCAACACTTCTGCTTGGTGTTTAATTGAAACTAGTCTCAGTAACGGGTTTACTCTGGAACTAAAGCTAGCCTATTAATGTGGTTAACACGACAATCTGATTAGCCTCACTTATAAGGGGCTGGGGAAAAACACCTAATGTGAAAAACCCACCGGGTCTGGGCAGTCAATTGACATTTTTCCATTCACGCCACTGGTTCCAGATGTCTACATATGTCGCACACTCCGTTAAGTTTATGATAGGTCCATGTTTCTCTACAATGAAATGACGACATAGCGGGGAGGTAAGTGATATAGAGAGTACCTGAAGCACAGCAAACGTCAGAGGAAAAAGGCCCCAAAAGAACCACACTGCAAGGGCTACTCAGACCCCCATGGGCAATGGGGTTCAAGGCGTTTTCAGCCCGAAAAATGCCACAGTTAGTATACTGCTTAGAGCAGGATTTGAACCAGGGACCCCTGGATTTAAAGTCAAACCCTCTAACCACTACGCCAGCTGCCCCAAAGTGATAGCTAAACTGCGCCCTGCAGTTGGACGTTACAATAAATGATAGCTGTTACTGAATAACCATCGGGGATTTAGTCTCTGTGTTATAGACAAATTAGGCGACTAGAACATTCCAGAAACTTCCGGATCAATGGATCATTCCGTAACCAATTGAATTGTCTGGAAGCTACATTGTTTGCACAATAATAGATTTTTCTTGGACCGAGCGCTTGTATTTTTAGAAACGCTGTCAACAAGGTTATAGCAGTATAGTAGCACGGGTGATTTTAATAGCAAAACACAGTATTTAATACCTTTTAGAACACGTCATTATACCGGCGATAACCAGGGATGTCTACGACCTATAAACGACTGGCTGTGTCTCGCCATTCGAATTATCAACTTAGCATCGATGCCCATTAATCCTCAATTTGACTCTTCTCATAATTTGTCTCATTATTTCTGTCTCGTGTCTCGCATTAACGCTCTTCGATTAAGTTTGATTGCCTTGTTCGACTATTTGCATTAATTTGATAATTACATCTATCGGTGTAATTACCTATATGTCTTGCGATATGCGAGAGGTCTGAGTGACGATTATTGAATCCTTCCCAGCTATATCTTCCTACGTCTTGTGGTCGACCAATAAATCACGCAGCCAACCACCTCATTCCCGGCACGGAACAATAATTTTACCGCAGTATTTTGGTGTCTTCTAAAAACCACACCTAAAACTTCATGGATTTTCACAAAAAAAAACTATAAAAAAAGTTTGTTTTTGTCATGTGACTATCAATCCCGAGATATGACGTGAGATGTATCTGTTATAGAGGGTACGTAGCCTGAGTAGTGGTTAGATCATTAGATTTGAATCCTGGAGATATCATGGGTAGCTCCCCGCGCTAGTAAGTACACTACATATATAAAATTTTTGTGTGTAAAAGCGCCTTCAAAGCAGTACTCTAAGAGCAATCTCGGTAGAACCGTTGTAGTGTGGTTATGAAATGGTTTCCTCCCTCTGAAGGTTATCTGCTTCAAATGCCGTCCGGATAGTCCCTCTTGCACTTACTTATCCGTTATCTCGTCATCTCATTGTAAATACTTGTCCCTCTGAAGGTTATCTGCTTCAAATGCCCTCTGGATAGTCCCTCTTGCACTTACTTATCCGTTATCTCGTCATCTCATTGTGAATACTTGTCCCTCTGAAGGTTATCTGCTTCAAATGCCCTCTGGCTAGTCCCTCTTGCACTTACTTATCCGTTATCTCATCATCTCATTGTAAATACTTGTCCCTCTGAAGGTTGTCTGCTTCAAATGCCCTCTGGCTAGTCCCTCTTGCACTTACTTATCCGTTATCTCGTCATCTCATTGTGAATACCCGTCCACTATCTCAGACTTTGCTGAGTATGCGACAGATGTAGGCTCCTGCGTAGGCATTTGGAACCGGTAGCGTGACCGGATGGAGATAAACTCACTCAGTGTTCCCCCATCCCTCATGACTGAGGCTAATCCATCCACGTTCACTACGTGAAGCTAATTTTGTAAATTGCCAAGAATTGCCGGTACCAAGATTATATCGATAATAAAAAATACCAAATACGTAGTTCACTTAACTCCTGACTAACATCCTGCACCTTCTGGGATATTGTACTGGTTATAAACTTAGCGTGGAAGTTAATTTCATGATTTTCGTGATTTTCTATAAATTTTGAATTCACATTCCACGCAAAAATTATTGATTTTTTATTTATTTATTTTTTAATTACTTTGATTCACGAAATTAAAATCAGCTGCCCACCGTCGACTTTGATGCGATGAATCCTTTACGAGTTTCAGATGCTGGAGTAAAGGAGTCTCCAAAATGGGTAAATGGTTTTTTTAACATCTTGAACGGGTGATATGCGAGCGTTGGGTTATTGTATCTACGCTGAATAGCTTTCACATAAATCGCATCCGAGAGCCATTATTGGCTAAAACTCGCCGTCTGTCAATATTATACTCTATCTTTTACATGAATGAGCAAATTAGTCGAATATACAAGGTATGATGAACTGGTACGTGTAGACGAAATTGTAAGACCAAGACTGACATAGTGTGGATAAAAAATTCTAGTAACCGAGAAAGATAGGAAAATGGGATACATAAAGACCTGATACTTATAACAATGCACACAGAATAGAGCGCAGATAACAAAGTATAGTTTCGAATTATCTCCTTGGTCGAACGTCTGGTATTGTAGTCAACACACGACTGCGATGGGAGACAACTCTTGTCAATCAAAAACTATTTTCGATTCCACTGTAGCGAGATGTAACGTATTTTGCATCCTGATAAATTTTACGCCAATGGCGTATATGTATACGGAATCATTAACTAAATTGATCTCATGTTTTGATATCACGTAACTCAGTAACGGTATGACAAAGTAATGGTGGATATGGACTGTCAGGGAGGGGGGTGGGGGGTAATACAGCTGTCAAAAATGTGTGTTAGAGAGTCGTGTGATTCTCACCCCAGGCTACTCTTGATTTTTGGCTATGTCGACGGTAAATATGAATGGAGTCGGAACGTAATTTAATTACAGTAATTACGTAATGAGTACATTAGTGTTACCTAGTGTAGTGTGGCTGCACGCTAGAGGCAATAACGAAGCACGAAGCGCAATAACGAAGCGCGATAACGACGCGGGGATGCTGACGCCCCGTGATGACGGCTAACTTCGAATTTTCGAGCGGCACGAGATCCAGTGATATATTCTCCGTTACGTCATGTGTCACTACGGCGATTAGAGAAAGGTTCGTGAACAGGAAATGATAGAATGTCGGCTTGACGGGCGCGAGTTTACCGACTCGCGATTTCCAGCGTGAAAGTTTTATCGATATCGCGTGTTTTATAATCGTTTTTCGTAAATGATACGTGCTCTTGAGAAATTGGGTATGACCGCAGATTGACGAGGATTCGTTTAGGTATCAGCCAAGGATCGTGTTTATGTCACCAAATCGCAAGTTCGGAGTCTGGTAGTTGCAGATATAGTGAAAAAAATGCGAAAAACATTGGATGAACGATGGACAAATACGTGAGCAAGGTGTGGAATTAACTATAAATTTTGGGCCATCAACCACCAGGTTTTCTTTCTCCGATGCTTGGGTTACCGCATCTTATCGCCGAGTTAAGGGTAGCTATAGCAACGGCAAGCTGGGATTTATTCAGACCTGATCCACAACATCAGTGGTCCTTTTTATTAAGTTGATGAACTCGAGAGAAATGCACAGAAAACAAAGTAAAAAACCTATAATTTTGACGACACAGTAGAGGTTTTTCTCTGATTTCTCTCAAGTATTTCAAAGAACTACATTGGTTACCCCTTTTACATAAGGTGATGAAATCAGCATACTTCAAACCATCGCGGGGGCGGAAAGCTGACTGCTTATATCAATTACCCTCACTAGCGGTGTTCAAAATATCCTCAATGTTTTCTCAACCGCTGTTTCTCGACGTTATTGTGACCGAGACGATTCTGTCACGCATTGTTTGTCCCCTTGTCTTTCAGCTGTCGACCCGTTGTATACGTCCTGTACGAGGCTGTCAGTTCGCGTTCGGTACAGCATTGTTGATATTCAAACGACGATTCGTCTCATTTATAATGAATTCCGTCGATAAACGTTGACGACTTTCACAATATTGACAGCCGCGTCTGTTTGCCTTGTGTCCGCAGATACCAAAAACAATGACGGAATTAATTTGTCCCATAAACATGACTGCGCATTTTCAGTTGTAGTTCTTAGAGCTGTGTTGATCTTAGTTTTCTCAGCCTTCTGACAGTTATTGTGAGACGTCAAATATGGGGTTACTATATATGGGGCGCCGCGTGCGTTGACATTCCTTGTCAATGCCAGTTTTCAATTTGCGAACTCACGAGGAGATGTCTTGCTGAAGTCTCAAGTTTGTTAGAAATGGGCTTATTGCGAAGGAATTTATTGCGTAGCCCAATTATCAGCCTTTTAAAATGCTAGCCTATGTATGCCGTGGTTAACGCGACGAACGAATCTGCCTCGTTCATGATGGTTAGGAAAACACAGGAGCGAAAACCCGAGTTAGACTATTGTCCGTCGTCCAGGCACCCCATAGGCCACGTACGTTAAACACTCCTCTAGATCTCCGATAGTTGATTATTCATGATGATATGACAAGATAATGAGGTAAGTGTGGCAAAATATCATACAAACAATCGAAAGGGCATTGCAAAAAGGGATGTCAGACGGAGGGAGCCCTGGCATAACTACATAGCTCTCCACTGTAGGATGGCGTTTTAGATGCATTTTAGCCCGAAAAATGCCACAGGTTATAGAGCGACTAGACCGGGGATTGAACCGGGTTCTGTTCACCCCGCTGGTTCCTAATGCCGCTAGACAGTCCACAAATGTTATACACTCTCCCATATGAGAGTGACGATGAGGTGACAATGTAGTTAGGTAAACACCATACAGACCATCTGGAGAGCATGAAAAATACAGAAATGTCATAGAAATAAAGCCTTAAATGCACCGAACCCAAACTGCAAGCTACCCAGACTCCCATGCTGATTAAACCATGATGGTTTAAGTTGCATTTGCCATTTTTTCACTGTAGGTGTTGGTATACCGGCGATGCTAAGCCATGACCCCTAACTACATGCATTTCATTGACCATTGCAGCTTCCATGTAAACATATAACTGCTTTGTAAATGGAGCTTGTTAGTAAATATTGATGCTTTGTCACTATGGCTTGTTGGTTAATGTTAATGGCTTGTAAGGGTGGCTTGTTAGTAAATATTGATGCTTTGTCAATGTGGCTTGTTGGTTAATGTTAATGGCTTGTAAGGGTGGCTTTTTTTAAATATTGATGCTTTGTCAGTGTGGCTTGTTGGATAATATTAATGGCTTGTAAGTGTGGCTTGTTAGTAAATGCGGCTTGCGGGTAAGTACAAATGATTAGAAAATATGGAAAATTATTATTCCAATTCTTGTATGTGTTCCTCAGATTTACTGCGCATGCCCAGCAGCGTAACATATACAAACACGCTAAAATCATATGTACCACCAACCGTCTTGTGGATTGACCTCAATATCAATGTCCTTGAATGGGTTCGGTACCTTGGTAGTTGGTACATTATTGCTATCGGATGCTCACTACCCACATTTGGCTGATTCGAGTGAATGAGCTCGCCGGAGACACGTGCTGTGGGTAGTGCGCCCCTCTGCCCATCAATAACGTTGATTTGCAATAATTAATATCAAGACAAACGCATCATGTGTCGGCACTGTAGAAAACGATCAATGGCACTAATGAGGACAGTTACTCTCCCACTCTCCCCCTCTCTCCCTCTCTCCCCGTCACTCCAGCTGTCTGTTTCTGTCTCTCTATGGCAACATACAGCGCGATAATATCTTTCTCACTAACATGTAATAAGTGACCGCGATTGTTAGGGAGGGGAACGTTGGAAGTAACGTGACTGAGTATATCTAGTGTTTCGTGGTCGTGTTTTTCTGATGTTTCATCTACTTTTATCACGTAATGTTTCCTCTGGTTGCTTCACGTAGTGTTTCATCTGTCTGGCCATATCCCGTAGTGTTTCATGTGGTCACATCAACTTAGTGTTTCATTTGGCTGCACCACGTCGTGTTTCATCCAGTTGCGTCACATAGTGGGTAATGTAGCATTTTATGTGTTGGCAACTTGGCTTTCCAGACCGTTTCATCTCGTAGTTTCACGTCGTGCGGTGCCACAGTCAGCGGCCATGGATGCTGCATCCATATTTGTATGTAGATACACGTTGTTTACGGAACCATGACTACCTAATATCGAACGCATGAATCCCTTCTACATTGAAGCATCCCTCTTTAAAAAAATACCCTCTGGGTGGTTTCTGTATCTCCATGGTGGTTCCCTCACCTCTAGTTTGTCACCCCTCATTGTAAATAATTATCAGCCGGTACGGATTCAATGTGGTGTGGTCGGCTGCGTCTTCTGGCGTTCGGAATCAGTTGCGTGAATGGAGAAATATCAACTTTCGCTATAGTGTTTTCACCGTTGTAATAGATGTGGGTAATTACTTCATAACCACAAAGGCTGGTTTTGTAAAGGGCCGAGTACTCAAGGCATATAGGCCAATTTTGTAAAGGTCCGAGTACTCAAGGCATATAGGCCAATTTTGTAAAGGGCCGAGTACTCAAGGCATATAGGTCAATTTTGTAAAGGGCCGAGTACTCAAGGCATATAAGCTGGTTTCATAAAGGGCCGAGTACTTAAGGTACATAGGCTGGTTTTGTAATCAAATATTACCCCAGTAATCACCCTGTTGCTAAATAAATTGCCAAAAAACAAGCGGGTGGGGCTAGGCGAACAGGTGGTCGTAGCAAATACCATGGATCGTGAGGACTTATTATGTTCGTTCTTTTCCCACAGTGATAGAGACAATAGGCGAGGAAAAGTGCGAGAGTGCCTCCAACAAAACTGAGTGCCCCACTGGGTAATTAGTGACTTTTTTACCGTCGTCTGCCTCTTGGGTTTAATACACACTCGTAAGTCTAATTGCCGCAATAAACCTGATGTAATATTCCCGAATGTACCCATATTGATCAAAACCCTGGCTACACAGCACCGCGCGGTATATATATATGGCTTCGGCATGCTTTTCGTTCCGCTTTGCTGCCCAGCTACTCTTTGATGACTGGCCACGGCCCCTGGGGTGTCAATCAGAAGTGTTTCATTCTAGCAACACCAGGGTGAACAGAGAGAATTCAGTTGTATGCCTCTGGTGTTCGAGGGATACAAGAACAACGAAGCTAATATCAGAGCGGAGTCGATTTCCTGCGATCCATGGTAGAGATAAGTGCATTATCTTAGAATTGGGTTAGCTTATTTTAGTATAGTGCTTCTACCATTTGGGTACTTCAGCTAATTCGTAACGGGGGTACCTTGGGGGTGTGCCCGAAGGTTGAAACTTCAAAAATGAATCCCTAATGGTGTCTGCAACGGTGTAGCGGTTACTAACGTCAAAAATTAATGTTGTAAAGTGTAATTCATGCTAATTTGATTTATCGTAGAAGGAATGGAAGTGGGTTTGAAGTTTTTATGGACTGTTCATTTATTATCATAGAAGAAATGAAAGATGGGTTGAATTTTTTAACTACTGTTAATTTACTATTATAGAATAAATGGAAGATGGGTTGCAATTTTTATGGACTGTTAATTTATTATCGTAGAAGAAATGGAAGATAGGTTGAAGTTTTTAACTACTGTTAATTTACTATCATAGAATAAATGGAAGATGGGTTGCAATTTTTATGGACTGTTAATTCATTATCGTAGAAGAAATGGAAGTTGGGTTGAAGTTACGTTACGGTACTGTTACGATGTACAAATTGAATGTGGAATACACTCAGCATAGCATGATATATATGGAATTCCAGTGTAATCATTTCAGCAACAGGATACCTCAGTTAGAATTGCACTTACGGTTATCAAAATTTGATTACTGTTGACAACCCCCACACAAGTGATAGCAGTTTTGTTCCTTCATCGGCTCTAAAAAGGGATTTACCCTAATAAAAATTTCATTCATAAAATTTCTAGTATCGCATAACGCTGCCTGGATGGTATAGCTATGTGGCTACATGGACAACCTTTTAAAGTAACAAAACACAGATTAAAACAATCATTTCCTAGTCGAAGGGCTTGTGTCACTTCAATATACCTAACCCTGGCTGCGTATTTTCTGTCTTTGGTCACATTTTACCTAATTAAAAATCAATAACCCAACGTCAATAAAACGCGGGGTTTCAGTACTACCTTATTGATGGTAGTAAATGTCAGTAGCACTTAGAATATTCCGTCATTATATTCTGATGACATTTTTGGGATCTTCCAGTTAAATATACCGTCATTTTTTTAGTAGACGACGTGGGAAAAATACTTTGCGCTGATTTTAACCAGTCAACCGATGTCATTTATCTATTCATTTGCCTTTATTTGATGTTCATGATTACTCTTTTGAATGTTGACGATTACTGTAGCTATTGCACATTCATGATTACGTACGCTATTGACATTAACCCTTAACACACTGACGACTGTGCATCACATTACTAAAGCAATAAAATTGTATGACAACAGAGTGCTAAGGGTTAATGATTACACTATTGGACATTCATGATTACGCTATTGGAAATGGACGATTATTCTTTTAGACATTTATAGTAATTCCTTTGGATATTCATGATTGCTTTATTGAATTTTTTAATTACTCTACTGATATTAATGACACGCTTTTGGGCATTTATAATTATGCTATTGAATATTCATGATTATGCAATTGGACATTGAAGATTACACTATAATTACACTTTTGACATCCGTCATTATTCTATTGGACATTCATAGTTACTCTATTGATGTTAATGATTACGCTATTGAATATTCATAATTACTCACTCTATTGATGTTGATTACGCTATTGAATATTTATGATTACTCTATTGATGTTAATGATTACACTATTAAATATTCATGATTACTCGATTGTACATTCACAATAGGTTTTTATATATAAAGCGATGATTATAATTATAACTTTGCCAATTTTCATCTAAAAAGGTCGAGGTTGGAACATTTTTTATGGACTTACTACTTTTATTGATGATTTTATTATCATCAAAAAAACCTGTTAGTCTGTCAAAAAAGCTTTTGCCTTTAATCTCTCGGGTTACTGTATCACACTAGCAGGGTTACCTACCCTTACAGTGGCATCAATCCGTAGTTATGGAATATAAAACGTAACGAAAGATGCTATACGCGTTACGGAAATATTCGTTTAGAATTTCAGATGAGACCATTAGGTTGTCTCACTGACTGAAACAACCAATCTCATCGCGTTGCAGACACGTTAGGTTGGACGATTCTCCGCCGGTCGTATTAGTATTCCGCGGCATCCACACCCGAAACTTATCATATTTTAGTACTGACGGAGCGTCTGTTTCACGCGACTATCCCACCGACGCCGCGCGTCCCACCCGAATTGCGCCCCAGCAAGATCTCACTCCCCGCGTTATTAGACGCAGGATTGTCATGTAGATGACATCTTAGACGCCGATCGCGAGGGAAATCAAACTGTCTCGCATGTAGGCCGAATTATCTCCATAAATGCGTTCCTCGTTACAGTTGTAAGCCTTTTTATATACTCGAATTGATGTACAACAAAATCGTTTCCATACAGTTTTAATTATTCCACACGTACGTATGGCTACAAACGCCCAATTCAGCCGTCGCATGACACCCAGGGGAGGGGAGATTTTCACATTAATGTAACTTTTTTGCATCGTTTCCCATTATTGACGTAACTCGACTATAAATCTATTTGCCCTAATGTACGGCGTATTGAAATACATGCATTATTTCACTTTATGATCCCCGATATTATTCAACGGAGCAAGACTCGCATTTTTTTGGGTAGATATTGATTTTTAGCGAATTATATATAGTTATATAAAAAAGATATTTGTAAAGGTTACCCTAAAGTGCTGAGTATAGGGGACGGTAGCCGTGTTAGTCTAATTGATAGTAACTTAAAAGATAAAGGGCAACACCTTTTATATAATAGAATCAGACCAACTGGTTTATTGATCACAAGCTTCTGATTGTCGTATATCTCCTAAGGATGGACAATTTCACAAAATATAGTATCAGCTGAAGAGTTACATTTATATACCTAGAGTATATAGTTATAGTTTAAAGCTGCTTGCATAGGTTGTCAAATGGGGGTTTACAAGTGATTGGGGAAACTGTCATTGGGGGACTGCAGCTTTATTTCATTCTGTCTACTGAGTTATCCCATTCCCTAATAATGATCTAAGGATGGAATTTTACGAGGAATAAGATGAACACAGCATATATTGACTGTTTTTATTTTAACGGTATCATTGCCGATGCACGTGACATCCACCGATGGTCTGAAATGTCGTCCTGATACTTATTGGCACCATATATACATTGGTGTTTAAAATAGGCTAACGATTCGGAATCAACTACCGTATATACTCACTAACAAGACGACCCTTTTTTCACCAAAAAACCTAGATTAAGGGGGGGGGGGTCGTCTTCAAAGTGAGACTATAATTATTTCAAACCACATCGTCGTCCGCAGGCGCCAGGTAGCGTTTCGCATGATAGAGAGGTCTGCGTACGTATAACATAGCGGTTTGTTATCGAGTGTTGTTTTTACTGTATATGTTAGGAATTGTTGTAGCGGAGACTTGTTTGTTCATTGTTTCTTGTCTGTTTCACAGTAGACAGTCGCAATTAGATTTATTTACATTTCCGGTACTGTATTATGAATAAAAGTTCGCCTCGTCTTATAAACGGGTCAACGCCAAAATTGACCGTTGTGTTTCTAAAGTCAGGGGGTCGGTCGTCTTATAAGTGAGTCGGCTTATAAGCGAGTATATACGGTAAACATAAATGTTGATATCTTAAACGCAAGGACTACAAAGGAAATGCCTTGTTAGACTAACTCATATGTTAGCTATTATATTTGTAGTATTTACGCTATGGTTAACACGACAAGCCACGCCTCTACTTTAAATACAAAGTCGAAAAATTTCGCAATAACGTGGCACGTGTAAAATGGTCTATAGCCAGCGAATGGTGGCGACCTAAAAAATCGTTAGTCTTTCGATGTGTAAGCCTCAGCCAATGACAGGAAAGTGTGACAATATCTCTGTATCGTCATTGCTGGAAGCTTTCAATGATCTTCCCCACAAGTTGTGAGTTTAGAACGTGCTTTGAAACACGCAATTTCGCTGCCGCACAACGCGCCGATGTTGTGAAGAAATTTTCCGGTGAGTTGTTTTATCGACCTTGCGTTCAACAAATTGCATAGTGTGAAAGCACCGTTAGACAAAACTCTGCACGTACGTCGCTCGCGGTCTTTCTAACGAGAGTCACGGGGTAGTCTCCCTGCGTCTGACTCTCTCTAATGTCCGTGACCTCGTAACCCGTCAGGACGCGACCTCCGTGTCTTACGAAGTCGTCCGCGTACGATCGCGTGACTCGGGCATAGTCGATGATCCCGGTATGAGGGGAGTGGATAGCTTTAAGACCCTGGACAGAAATTTATAATCATTTTATTTGTATTCGAAAACTGCACGACTTTTTAAAATAGCTCAATGAATTATACCTCGGTTTTAAGCTAACTGCGGAATATATCCGACGATGCTCACCTAACACTGACACAGTGAAAATAAATTTATCTTTATTCCTTATACATTTGAGGGTGTAACATTATACCGAAGCCTTTTGTTTTTTACTGTTAGCATAATAATAAACAACTATGTTATGTCGTACCGTTAGCACAATTCCAGGCTGAAGTATCTTAATGCCTGAAGTACTTCTATTTCCTTTATCTTGAATATGTTTATTAGAGTATGACAACTACACCTAGTTATTATTTATATATGTTCTTTTAACTGTTCTCTTGATTTTAATGTAATAATCATTGCTTACTCTAATTGTAATCATGTGATCGTCTAGAATGAATATGTCAGAAAAAATAATTTTTTTATCATAAACCACAACGTTCTGCGTCTCAAGTGAAATATATGCATTATAATCACAAAATCGTAAATTCCCTGTTGCATAAGGTATCAGAGTGGCGTCATGAAATTGGTAAGGGGAGATAAGTTGACAGCGAGCATTAAGTACCACGATCATATCTGCATTACTTCCCCTTGACCGTGTGAATGTGCAAATTTCGATTTAACTAGTTTTCAAGAAATCCAACACCTTCTTGCGTTGCTCACGTTACAGGAAGTGTCGTAATTGACACTTGCCTATTACACTACTAGATCAGCATACCTACTTACTCGACAGTTGGGTTCAATTTCTTTAATCCCGGACGAGTCAAGAATCCGAATATCGGGAACGTTATTCTGTTGGGCCCTTTCATACAGATCCTCTAATCGTCTCACCTCTTCTTCAGTCGTCGCCACTATCAGCTACAAATGAAACGGTCAATATGTCCGATACCATATGTCTGCATAAAAAACTCACTCAAGGACATATGAATAGGCACTATATAAATCTATAAATGACGTTAATGTTACAATGACATTTGGCAAGCTGCTCAAGTGACTTGATACAAATGTATGGTAGTGTATAAACTTTTTTATCTAAAGAAGAAAGCATAACAGCTATAACGCCTTTGACAGAGTACTTGACCAATTTTCTGGGGGGTGCAGGGGTTCGAGACACACCCAATTACCACAACCAACACCCCTCAGTGCATGTCGGTCCACGTCTTTAGAAGACCACAATGACTAGTGGTTACCTCCATTAGCAATAAGGTAACATAGCAAACGCCACAAAAATCCGCAATTTAATTTATAGTCTATCATGCTTGTTACAGATATCCGTGTGCATCGCCCGCTTGCTACGCACACTTTAAGTACCCCCCCTTCCCTGTAGCCCAGTCGGTCGAGGACCAAACCGGTTACCTCGACGTCATGAGTTCGAGTCACATGAAAAGTACAGGATTTTTTGTGCATTTCTCTCCCCTTTTCTCACGTAATAGTAGAATTTAATTACACGGCCTTCACACATGATATCATTATATTACACCGCATCATAAAGACCAGGTAAGTACTCGTGTACAATATTAATCTAACTTTGCCACACTTGATATATGGGATGTGACGTTCGTCGCAGTAGTCATACATCAACTTCATCCCCTCCACGCAAAGCCGGGCCTTGAGAGACCCGGGCGGGTAATATATCCCGGCATGAACCACGCCGCTGTTACGCCCACTTTGATGTTGAGCTTCGCGAAAATATGCATATATGACACACACTTGATGTATATATATATTTAATATTTTATAAGTACAGTCAAACCTCTATTAAGCGGCCCCTCACGGGAATCACGAAAAAGTGGCCGTTAAGACAGGTGGCCGTTTAATCCAGGTTTGACATTTTCACCAGTGTACATGACGGGAGGAATTTGAAGTGACCGTTACGACAGGTGCCCGCTTAATACAGGTGGCCATTCGGGTAGGTTTGACTGTATGTATTTATGAATAGACTAGGATTAACCATTGGTCTGGGCAATTGTTGGCACTTTAAAAAAGTAGCATAGACTTTGTTTAATGTAGTGTTGATGAAAACTGTCTGCATTTATTATTATTATCATTATTATTATTACAGTCAGGAAATCACCAGAGGGCACACCACTGCATCTGCCCAAACCACCGCATCTGCCTAAACCACCGCATCTGCCCATATAGTTGACCATTGTCCATTCATGCTTTGGTATGTAAATACAAATTGACAACTTGGGTATGCTGTATACTCTGCTGAATGCCATAGCGCCACGGGAGACGGTATGGTCAGCACCCGAAACAAAGCCTACAAATGCCAGGGGCTTGTTTATTGCCTACACCGAGGAATGCACTGAGGTCCTTTGAAGAGTTGAAACCCGATGGTTCAGTTGCTAAAAGGCTTGCCCTGAATACGAAAGAAATCATTGCGCAATTTTTATTTTTTTAAAGTGCTGTTTTATCCCTTAATTAGCCGACCATCCTTTATAATATTAATGCAAGATAAAAAACATGTAGTATAATCTGACGATGCATACACATATAAACATATGTGGGCCGAATAAATAATAATATGGTTCGCAATAATAATTGTAATGAGTATCATGGCCAAAAAAATACAGCGTGCTGGCAAATTTGTAAATAACGTGAAAAGACGGTGAACCAAGCATTTGTCATCACAAAATTCATGATTTGAGACTCGGTCAGCCGCGAATTGTCTGAACTTCCATATATGAAAAGTAAAGATAGTAAAGGATCCACTAAAACTGTACTAGATGTTACGTTCCTCAAAGTCAATGTTCAACATTACATCAACTGTTTCATAAACAGCAGCATATAGATTTTATTTCTCTCTTACTCTCCAACAAGTCATATACATCTAAACATACATAAAAAAGTATTAAACAAAAATAATCGATAAAACATGGTGACAACTGCTTTTGGAAATGGATAGAAGTGACTGCATATGATAATCCGACATTAGGCAAGTTCCACTACATCAAGAAGTATCAGTCAATCTGATAAACCGATATTTGGAAAGTTCCACTACCTCAGGTGGTATATATATATAATGTAACACAAATTACAAAAGAAATTTCAACATAAAACTACTCAAGTAGCTCAGGACTATGAAATATTTTTATATTATGTACTTATATTAACTTATATATATCATGTTTCAAATGAAATAGTTGCAAGTGATGGTCAATACTGACCACATTCGTTTTCCTTTTCGACGAGGACAAACTTTAGTGAAGGATGACGCTGGATTAGCTCCCTCGCAGTTGCCATACCAATGATGCCTCCGCCCACAATTCCAATGTCATACTGTTGTGGCGTGCAACTGAAATATGATAAGGAAGCTTCTGGAACCCGGTGTAATTTATTTTGAAATATGGTTATGTTAAAAATTTTTTAATTATATAAATATTAGTGAAATGAATGCCGATGATAATGACTATATCACGAATATCGTAGTACCGGGCAAAGAAAATATTAGACAAGTTAAAAATCTCACGAGAACTATATCTACGCATAAATAATACCTCTTTACTCATCACTGTGTAAAAGTCAAACTAACTGACTCATAGCATCTACTGTTATTTTTCAATTTATTTGACGGTACTTTATGGTATCCCTACAATGCTGTGACTGCGTAAAGTCCAAATTAATTATTTATGTCATGTGTGCACACACAGATGAAAAATGGCCAGACAAACTTGATTCATAGACATTCAGAATAAATAAAAACAGTTAGGCATAAACTGCAGCTACAAAAATTCTTGATACGTTGGAATGGCAGAATGTTGGCCAAACAAATACGTAGACTATCAAGAACTTGCAACAGTCAAAAAATACATATTAATATTCTTATATGAGGCAAGTTGGTTATAATAAATGCCTAACTCAGAAAATGACTACATCCCCGTGATACATGCCAGTCTTTTAGGGACTATCAATGATAGTCTATCATGATAGGTAGACAACGATACTGAATACGATCTAGAATCGCAAGCGAATATTTGGACTGCAAGGAAGACTACATTGACCGGATCAGCAGTCCACAAAGTGTGGACAACCATTTTACAGCCGAAATTATTGAAAAGGATTTTCAGTGCGCTGAAATGCATAAAATTATTCAAATTTAGCAGAGCAGATGTTGCAGAGACAAAAGCCGCCTTCAGAGGTAGCTTTACGCTGCGTACCCAAGTTGGTGGGAAGTTAATCACAAGGAGTACTTTGAACATGTTCCTAGTAAGTTAGTAACTTGGCATTGGTAGCCGCATTAATCTATACAACAGGGGGAAATAAAAAGTAGCACCTTTTATGACTAACATAAACGACGATAAATCTAAAAATAAATTATTCCTCACCTCCTCGTACCATTATATGCGTTATGAAAGTTTCTTTTTGGATATTTACTATGAATAACCAACTGTTTTCCAGACAAAAGTGAAACATCAATTGAATTAATAATTTTAAGATGCGGTAAATTTCTTATCGCCATTATATCATCATGTGACCATACTCATATCACGTGAATGTTTCAAAACTATACATTGGCGATTGATACTAGACTGTCTGCTAGAAAGCATTGCCACTATAAAGCTACCGTGCCTGCAGCATCGGCAGAATGCTTTACCAATTGTTTCCGGCTGTGCAAGTCTAAGTTCTGCTTATAGTCACTCTAATATACACAGACAACTCCGTAGTCATCGTCACCGTGGCACAACAACCTAATTTTGTATCGCCATTATATTGTCATGTGACCATAATCATATGACGTAGAGCTACAAGTCAAACTTTCCATTGGCTATCAATACTCGTTCAGCGACTATTATAATAGCTTAACGGAGAGTTTGGGGTTAACGCGGTTTCGTCTGCCGCGACAAAAATCGTCTGCTCGTCGCTCACGTCGAAAGTTTTTGGTTTTTCTGTCAGAGCCGTCACTGTCAGATCGTTAAAGCGTCGTTCGAATTTATTTACGATGTCATTTAGCGTAAAAAGTATTTGCGTGGTTATATGAAATCTGAGTAATTTATCTATATGTTTGCTTTTATTGATTCTAGTCTTATAACAACTATAGAGAGTGAAGTAATCATGGAAGAAGAATTAAAATGTGTATCTTGCTCGGGATACTACACCGACCCGGTTCTTCTTCCGTGCACTCATTCGGTATGTTCCAGCTGCGTTACTCAATGCCTCGAACCCTTTATTCTCAATTCAGAAGATGGGTCATCAACATCATCAAGTTCCGGAGACTTGGATTGCTTTGATGTTGACAAGATGAGCATTGTAAGTGAAGCCGACAGCGGTGTTGTGTGCAATAGCCGACCATCAAGTTATATTAGCAGTGCGAGCATTGGAAACTTATCTCAAAATTCAAGTCATCATCACCAAAACGCTCAAGTGTTTCGATGCCCAGTGTGCAAACGACCAGTATTTGTTGATGAAACTGGACCAAATTGTTTACCAAAAAATCGAATTATGGAGGGAATCGTGGAAAAATACATAGAAACGAAGCATATAACAAAGTGCCAGTTGTGTGAAGATAAAGCAAAAGAGGCGACGGTATACTGTGAACAATGTGCTGTTTACTACTGCGACAATTGTCGTGAAAATTGCCATCCGTCTCGTGGGCCACTTGCCAAGCACAACCTCACTGAACCAAATCAAAATAAGAACAAATTGCAGTCGCGACGTAAGTCGACATCTCATGATCATAAATGTAAAGAGCACAGTGATGAGATACTGAGCATGTACTGCACACTGTGTAAGACAGGGTTATGTTATTTATGTGCGCAAGACCCATTTCATGCCATGCATGATGTCCAAGCTCTGGGTGCGATGTCCAAGGCTATTAAGGTATGTACCTCAATCATTTCTCTGTAACATATGAGACATCGTTTCAGGTCCAAGGCTATTAAGGTATGTACCAAAATCATTTCTCTGTTTCATATGAGACATCGTTTCATGTCCAAGGCTATTGAGGTAGTTGCCACAATCATTTCTCTGTAACATATGAGGCATCGTTTCAAGATGTGAAGCCATGTAAAAATTTCTCACATATTTTGCCGATATTTCTTAATTATTATCTGGCCTTTCTGTTAGTTATTTATTGTACTAAAAATTACTATGAAAATTGTAAATTCTTGCTTGGTACCTCACATATGAAATACATTTGACATGCATTTATCCCACATTCTTTGCTGTATTGTTGGTGTCTTAATGAATTATCTAATGACATCTTATGCACTTTCAGCTGATTTAATCTTGACAATATATCTTCAAAGTCTTAACACATCATTTTTTTTACTTAATTGTTACTGTTGATCAAGTCCCTTATTTATTATAATTACAACTGTCTTTCACCTGCAGTTGATCTTAAATCATGTATCATGGCATTTACACCTTATCAGATTATATAATGCACCTTTTCTGTCAAGATGCACAAGTGCATTATAATGACATGAATATATTATAAATCGGTAAAAGTTCAGGTCATTATAATGACACGAGTAGAAGTTTAACGTGTCATTTTATCGCAGTGTTGACTAATTGAGTAAGAAGGTAATGCTCCAATAATTTTTCGCTGTGAAGAGTCAGGATTTCTCAAAACATACATGGTTATACCCAAGTGCGTACATTGCTATCCTCGTTCATAAACTACCCAGATATACGTGACATTGCACTCGTCGCGATCTGAGAACCCACAATATCTGGGGGTATTCCCCAGGCCCCTTTAAATCCTCACACTGCTGCGTGGTGCTCAG